>JADDOH010005090.1:0-222081 GCA_016648135.1 Agrypnia vestita
TTTTTTTTATTTTAAAAAAACCCTTGTTTACAAATAAAGGTACTTAATACTAATTTAACAATAAAACATAAGATAAATTACACATATTTTTGTTTTGTTTAATATGTGGATTATGCCACTCTACTAGGCTACGCCTGTCCCAGAGTGGCGTTATAGAACATAATTATAATATTTTTTCGAATTCGTCAGTAATATTTATTTTCATAAGGTAGTAATTATGTATCTACAAAGTATCAAGTGGAATGTTAGTGAAAGTTGAGTGAGTCATAAGTCCAAGTGTAAATATGTGTAGAATAATTGTTTAATGTAAAAAGGGTTAAAGTTTTGTTTAAGATTATTTTTTATTTTCCGTAATTAATTTATTTATTTATATAGGTATATATTTTTATTTGAAGACATTATTATGCAATTACAGTAAGTAAATTTTCAGTTGCTGTTCTACCTTTGGAGGTAAGCCAGTTGTTTGCTAAAGCTTTTATTTTATTAATTGAGTATATTCTGATTTCCGGGAAGTCTGTTTTAAATATGTTAAATATTTTAGGCCCTATGTATGAGTAATGTCTATGTATATGTCCGTATATATTAATAAAAAAAATTATTATTTTGTTTATGAACGTATTTAATCAGAAACAGAGAGTTAGTTAACTTAGTAGTACCAGATTTAAGGTCTACCGGTTTCGAGACGTACCCGTCTCTTCGTCAGGACCAACACTACACTACAATGTTCACAACACTTCACACCACAACCAAAGTATTGTTAAACTTTCACCAATATTTATCACATGCCTGTTAATCTTGTCAGAGATAAGCATACACTAACTTGCCTACAGAACAATCAGGAATCTACGAGGGAGAGAGAGTGAGAGGGGGCGGGGTCTAAAGTGGGTGTTACCAAATCTTTTGTGGAAACTTGATTTGGTTATTATTCACCGCTTCTCCAATGTAAAAAATTTCTAAATTATTTAATTTTAAACCTTTATTATTGGTATTTAATATTTTCACCCCTGTTTTTGAGTCAAATTTATGAATAAATATGTGAAATATTATACTAAGTTAGCTAAAACTCTTGTTATAATGTCTAACCACAAGTTAATGCTTTAAATATTATTAATATTTAATTAGAAAACTTATTCTTTGATGAACTCATTTTCTGTATCAAATATAACAACTAAAAGTAGGATCTAAAACATTATGGAATCTTCTAGAAATACTAATTTATAAAAAACTGGATGTAGGTATTCAGTCGAAGTGAGGGATGATATCAAACACAATAATTTTGTTGTCTGTTTGTCTGTCCGTCTGTAACTTTGTGTGACGTCCTGAATTTCGTTCGAATTCACGGCTAAAAAACCCAAATTAGATGGCCGGAGATGGGGCTTGAACCCCGGGCCAGCAAACTCGAACCGGCCGCTTGATGCATGTTGCTACCGCCGCCTCTTCGTGGACCGAAAAAAGATACCAGAAATATATACTAGGTCTTAGCAAAGAAGCGAAACATTTCATGTTCAGCTCAGCACAATCGCCAGGGTTTAAAATAGTACCATTAACTGCCGGCAGGAGAAATATAAAAAAATGTTCAAATATTTTGACAAAAGTCGTTATTACTATTTCATGGGTGTCGGCTGTAAATAAGTAAAAACTTATTATTTAGGAACCGGCATGTAAAATTACCACCATTTTTGACGGGTTGCAGCTATTTAAATCATCGTTGGTTAAAAAAACACTCGTTTTAATTAAATTAGTCAAAAATAAAACACAGAATAATCGTAAATAAAGACTCACACTTAATAAACCAAAATCCACATAAATAAAAAAATAATTTTCGTTTTAGTGATTTATTTGCTTGCTTTGAATACGAATACGAAAATTCGTATTCGTATTCGTTGCATCACTAATATTTATAATTTCAATTTTGACAAACTGTTTATTCATTTAGTTGAACTAATCAAAACATTCGTCAGTTTTTGTTCATCTTTAAAGAAACGACCGAGCGTTAAGTTTTCCACATATTTTTCAAATGGTTTGGATAAGTTTTGATGTTGGAACGTCGCTTCAACAATAGTTTTATAAAATTCGTGAACAGACTTTCAAGGAAATCTGTCAAGTTGAGTTGTTTTATATTAAAAATATTCTTACGGACTTACATGACTAAAAAGTAGGCTATTCGTCATGTTTTAGAATAGGCATAATGCCTACCCTTGTACTTTTTTATGTTGTATTACAGAAATTTCTACAGATTTTTAAAAATGTTTTTCAAAATTATTTATATTTTTTTTCAAGGATAATAATGATCGACTTGAACGTCATTATAAAATGATTTTCTTGAAAAAAAATAATTATTTATTTTTGTTTACTGTTATGAACTGATGAAGCTACTAAAAGATGACAAAATTAACCCTGTCGTAGAACTTTTTAACGCAATATACAGAAAAGGTATAGAACCAAATGATTGGCTTAAATCAACCTTCATCAATCTACCTAAAAAGCCAAATGCAAAAGTGTCAATGATATTATTATTCAAAATTATTCACAGACTAGCAATTGGTGAAATACAAGACGAAGACATAAAATTAGACAAAATACACGAAAAACACCAACACAACACTAGAATGTCTCAAAACAAAACATAATATCACATAACACACGCCAAAACAAAAACAGGACAATCCCGACTAATTTGCAACGGACTAAAACTATACAATGACCTGCCACAACAGACCAAACAACTGACCACTGACAAATTCAAAACAGATGTGACAAAAATATTAAAACTTGGCCAACTATAAAAAAATGACTTTGAATCTAAATTATATTATTATTATTTCTTATATTGAATCTTGTAAAAATGTTACCCATAAACCTCTTAGGTTTCCATTATATTTTAAATTAAAAAAATATATATCTATAGAACAATAAACTTACTAAGCCATGTACTCAAAATATTTCACAAAAATCATAAACAGCAGAATTTACAAAAAGTGCTAAGAAGGCATGGGCAAAACCCAGTTTGGATTGAGAAATGGCTTAAGTATAAGAGAAGTCCTATTTAATGTGAAAATCCTAGTGCAAAGATGTTTAGATGTCAACATAGATGTGTATATTATGTGCTTTGTGGACTATGAAGAAGTTTTTGATTAGGTCCAAAACCCGAAACTTATTCAACTACTAAATGAGAAAGGAATCTATAATAATGACATCCACATCACCAAACATCTGTACTGTAACCAAACAGCAAATGTAAAAGTTGAGGGCACACTGAGCGAAGACATCCAAATTAGGGGTAGTGTAAGATGGGTGCATCATATCACCACTGTTATTTAATCTGTACTCAGTCAATATTTAAGGAAGTCTTAAATAAACTGATCTAGGGAAATTGGTAAATGCAAAACCATTAAATAATATTAGATTTGCGGAGGATTCAGAACTATTTGCAGACAATGCAAATAAACGTGAATGAAGCAAGTAACATGTATGAACACTTGTAAAATAAAATTGTCAATGGCATCAAAAAGATCACATCCAACGCCAAAAATAATCATAAAAAACGAACAGAAAGAGTCAGGCAATACAAGTACTTAGGTGCATGGGTGAAAGAGAACTGGAATCCATCTCAAGAAGTAAAAGCTCGAATAGAGATGACAAGAAGTGCGCTTCTCAGAACGAGATCGTTATTTTCTAACCGTGACCTAAGCCTCTGTAAATTAAATGCGTATGGTTCGGTGTTATATTTTTGCCATTCTCTTATATAGAGTGAAGGCATGGGCACTTAACCAAGAACTAATCCGCAAAGTCAAAGATGTGGATCAGTAGACGCATATTGAAAGTTTCCAGGGTGGATAGAGTGACGAATGATGAAATCCTCCGGCGTATATAAAAAGACCGAGAAGTAAAAGAATGTTAGTAAACTTAATAAAAACCACTATCAGATTTACGGTCTACCGGTTTCGAGACGTACCCGTCTCTTCGTCGGGACCAACACTACACTACTACAGTCACAACACTATACACCCCAACCATACATAGTATTGTAAAACTATCACCACTATTGTTCACATGCGTGTTAGTCTTGTCAGAGAAATTGAACTACTGAATAACTCAGGGATCTAACGTGAGAGAGTGAGAGGGGGAGGGGTCTAAAGTGGGTATTACCACATCTCTAGTGAACGCTAAATTGAAAAAAGGGCTATATGGACCGAGAAGTGTTGCGAACTATCAAGACAAGAATACTGAAGTATCTCGGACATATTATGATAGGACTAAAATATGGTCTAAACCAACTCGTCACCCAGGGGAAAATAAGTGGTAAAAGAAGCGTAGGAAGACTTAGCATCTCTTGGCTGGGTAACTTGAGAGACTGGTATCAGTGTAACTATGGCACCACAAGAAGAAAACTGTTGGGTTATACAAATAGCTTTATTTATTTATTAAGTCAGGCACTTTATTCAGTTTATTTTTATCCTAATACAAATAGTTTTGAAAAAAAAAATAATTACGTGTCATTTTTTGCATGAATTCCAACCTGAAAATGAATCATTGATAGCACGCAATCTTATCCAGAAATGGTGAAACCGCATTTGAACAATGGCTCAAAAGGATTCAAGGATGATCTGTTAATGTTGAAAATAGCGCATTGAAAGCTTTAGTGGAAGAAAAAAGTCGAAAAATAACCAGCATTAATTAACCGGAGATGACTCATCTTGCTTCGCTACATCTTTCACCTTTTCAAGCACCTCGACAACCAATTACAGAGAAGCTGCCAAAAATATATTTTAAGTGTTTTTGAGAATTATTTTTTCTGCTCA
The DNA here is from genome assembly GCA_016648135.1 of Agrypnia vestita. Lineage (NCBI taxonomy): Eukaryota > Metazoa > Arthropoda > Insecta > Trichoptera > Phryganeidae > Agrypnia > Agrypnia vestita. Next base: position 4,803 of record JADDOH010005090.1, read on the forward strand.
GTTTTATAAAATATGAGCTAGAGCTTAGTTTTATAAAATGATTAATTAGGTGTATTTACTGTAACTAATTTATATGAAGAAACGTAGAAATCGGTTCTAAAGAGAGGTTCTTATGATGAAATTTCTGGTATTCTCTGGTATTCTTGAATTGAGTGAAAAATATAATATATGTCACTTCTACGAGGGTTTAATAGTAATTTCATATTTAACTTCTTTTTTCATCTTAGTTTTGAGGGTAACAGAATCTTAACATTATAACTTTCATAAACTGTTCTCCCCTTCTCTCAATATTCCCGTTACACCCACCTTTATAATAGTAACTCCAGCTCATTTTGTCAGTATTTAATCAATCAATTATTTGTATTTCCATCAAATTAATGTAAAAAATCTATATTTGAAAGTAGTCAGATTAATACTTCATCTGTCGAGATTCTGTTACTAAGTAGTAAAATATTGCATTATTATTTAACTCATGTAGAGGTTACAGACTTTATATTTTTCATCTAATTTAATGACCATCATTAATAATTATTGCAATATTAATGCCAAATCCATCAATAATATAGGCTTTAAGAATGAAGGAAATGAACATTATAAATGTGATTCCGGACGCAAATTACATCTCGTGGACTAAGAGTTAAGCGTTATCGAAAGAGTTGCTACAAAAATGCAAGAGAAAGATTGCTGTATACAATGATGTAATAAACTGTAGATTAATGAAATCCTCAAAATTAAGGTAATTGCCTTCATTGCATTCGTTATCGAACGGAAGGAAAAAAGTCCCGGTGAAAAAGGAACACAGTATCGTACACTATTGTAAGAATGAGTATGTTATTTTAGTCACCGTGACTTCAAATTAGCTGATTTTTCTGTCTACATGCAGAGCATTTGTGAAAAAGTATGCCGTGATTTGTTGTCTCTCTTAATGCAGTATTTGCTACAAAGCTAGTATAGGAATAACGTGTCTATATTATAATATGTCAATGGCTGTATATGTATTAGTATATTTTGTACATGCTGATAGTAGAAGCTCTTGATCAAGGGGACAGTTGAGAGAGAACGAGCAGGGAGACGGTTTCCTACGAGAATAAATGGAGCAAATAAAGGAACAAACAAGGTTCTCTGCGATCAACATGGGATCTCAAGAAAGGAATGGAGGCGTATTGTGCACCACGTTTTGGACATGTCAAGGGATCGTTAGCATTAAGTATGTGAAAAAAGAATAAGATTAACTCTAAAGTTATGTAAGTGGAATTGAATTTTCAGATTAACTACCTAATATTGTAATTTTAATTTTTGGTAATACATTTATCAAGGACTTCAAAATGAATCCACATTAAAATTTTGTTGGAAATAATTACAAGATTTTCAACTAAAACACTGTCACAAGAGTCTTAAATAATAAGAACAACACGTAATCGAGGATTGTGCAGCACTCAACACGTTTAAAAATAAATCGGAAATTTCTAGAAATGTGGAGAGGCCTTTCGATCATTCTCGAAGATTCACGAAGCATCTAGAATATCGGATCTTATAAATACGCAGTGGTATTGTACTAAACGACCAGTGTGGGTTTTTGTAATAGAACGCGATGTCGCTAGCGAATTGTGATCCCGCGCGATTGACCATAGACAAGCGACAGACGCGAGTAAAGCTAAATAGAAATGTATCGACGAGTGCGAAATTGGTGTGAATTAAAGAACGGTGCTGATTTTTAACTTTTTCTACTCGATTTACTCGTGTCCAGTGACTATGGGTGATAAGTCAACGTTTAAATAGTTTTAAGTCTTTCATTTGCCTCACACAGCCATGATTCAGTGACAATACTGGTGCGTTAAAGGTAAAATTTTGATTTATACACTACAAGCGGTCCCAGTAGTTCCCAAACAGATCTCTAAAAACTTGAAACATGTGCACCATTATCTTTTACAGACAAATACCGAACGTACTCCGAGAAACACGGTATTTGTGGTCGAGCGAGGAGGTGTAATCGCGAAATGCCGGGTGCTGGTCGTAAATTGTACGAATGGCTACCTTTCTAGGGAAATATTTCTGCATATTGTGGGTAGCCTTTCTTCAACACGTATTACAGTTCTTGAAAAATGCAGACATTCGTTCGCACAATATTGTGTGTTGTGTGCACTGTGAAACGCCAAAAACAACATCTCGAAAGTTCTCGAAATGAATCTTAATAATGCGAACATTATTAATTTTAATTAAACAACTTTGTGTTAACTACTTAACTATAGTAACTCTACGTCTACCGGTTTCTGTTCCACTGTATCTACATCAGGACGGATGCAAAATAACTATCCATTACCTATGCTAGCAAACAAATCAAAATTGGGGGCATGGCTACAGTTATGATGGGGGTAATTGAGAAGTGAACGCCGAAATGGGCATTATATCAAGTAACGGGCTATTCATAAAATTTATCTGGTTATTAATTATATTGAGCTAAGTGTTCAGATATTTTTTTAATTTCAACTATTCCTAAGTTATGTAATTTAATCCTTTATTATTTACATGTAGAATCTCGATACCGTTTTCATTTTTAAACATGTAGCCTATATTTTTATGTCAAACTCTATGTAGACTATATCATGTGACGGACCGTAGATGTCCATAGCGTAGTCCCTTCAAATATGGTCACATAAAGATAATATGCTGAGACACATTATGTATTGAACTGCACTGTTTGTTTCTTTAAATAAATAGAATAAAAATATTTGAAAGAATGCAGATAATATGTGGGGTATAAAAGCAAAGGCCTTTTTACAAAAAAATATAAAATGTTTTGAATACTGCTACCGAGGATTACCATTTTATAATGTATCCTATTTAATTAATAGGCTATGTTTAAAAATATAAAATCTCGAATTCAGTACATTATAAATTAGTAATCCTCCATGAATGCATTAATTTTTGTTCGATATTGCTACCTTTGTTTTTGTATCACACATATAACGTATATGAAACTTTAAAAAAAAATTGTTCTTGCAATGGAATAGGTGAAAGTTGCATTGTGTAAAATGATCACAAGACAGGTTATCCAGGTTATCAGCTCTGTGGCCACCCTATAAAGCATTCCATATATTTCTCTGTGAGAAATGTATGGAATTACTTTGATGATGAATTACTTCGAATGGAAGCACTTCGTCTCTGAAAATTAAATTTATATAAATTAATTTAATGTCATGTATTTTACACAAATATATTAATCGCGCGCTGTGCAGTGCTTGGTGTTGTAGGCAAGTAAGTACCTACGATTTTGATTGCAGAAAAGTCTCTTGTTTCTTAATTAAGTATAAATTATAAAAGTCTCGCAGAGACGAAGCTAATTTATATATGAGAAAAATGGATGGAAGTTGCTTGTACGGTGGATCAAGGCTTACAACCTGTATGAGCTGGCTTAAGTGATCACTGTACACAATGCAACGTTCACCAATTTCATCATGAGAACATCCACACATTATCAAATTTTATATATATGTTCGAATCAAGAACCTTTCATATATTACTATGGTCTCTGCTAGACACATATTATTAACAGAAAACACAACTTACGTAACTAGTAATAATACCTCAATATTTATTTATTTATTTACCTAATTTAATTTTACTTAAATTATTTTTTTAAAAGTGTTTTTTGGCAATATTCCTTTTAACGTATATATGACATTCTTTCGAATTATTAATCATATCTACTAGAATATACCTGAAAAAATCAATATCTCTAGTTTCCATTTAACATTGCATAAACGAACGGAGTTTTGAAATGTTTTGAGGCGGTCTTACAAAATAAATAATCGACGTAGATGCTACAACACTGAGCTCTATATTTTGTATAAGCTTCTCAAGGTTTATTAAAATAGGAAATATTCGATGACTGGGCACTCAGCAATCAACGAAGCCAGTCTTGAACACATGATCAATGGGGCTCAGGGGTTGGGAATGCAAAAACGCAAAAAGATTGAATGAAAGTATCTTCAATGAGAAAAATGGCTCATGGGTGAATGGAGCGCCTCGGACTCACTAGGGGTTTGAGAGCCAATGGTGACTATGTTGATGACTCAGCAGGAATGCTTCAAAATACATACCTACTGAGTCATCAGCATAGCATAGCAAAATGCAAAATGCATAATATATGTCATGGCTGCGGGAGACAAATGAAAAAGCAAAAACAAAATTTAAACCTTTATTTAATAACACAAAAGTCGACGGATACAAATTAAATAGGAGTACCGTTCTTAAATTTATAGTGACTAAATGTTTCTAGAATATTCCATACGCTTGTTATTACTATAGTTGCTTTAATTTCATCTAGTCCAACTGATTCTATTGCATCGATCACTTTCTAGAATATTCTGTTCAATTTCAATACATTGTTTTGATCGCTCACGTAGGTGCTCGCCCGGTACTTCGTCCGGTGGTCCAAGACTGGCTACACTGGTTTGCCTTTCGGTTTTATCACTGGAATGTCGCACACGTTAAACGTAACGAATGACTGACTCCGCGTCGCGCGACGTCCATGTATTTTATAGGTAAATTCCTTTGAGATTTTACGATAATTGCCTAAATGTTTTGAGAGACTCGTGGAACGTTCCAGAGATTACGAGAGATCCTTGATGATTCCAGAGTGTTCCATAGTGTTCCACGCAACTAATATTGGCTACTATACAATACATAATATCTATATTATCGCAATATTTAATTTAAATTTGTCGATGATTGCAAAAATAATATTTATTATTTCAGTCTGAAATATAATTTCATTTTTAATTAAAATTTTATTTAAACATAAGAAGCTAAAACACCACGTAATTTGTTAGCGTAATTGAACCACAGCGACTTGCGAAATATTTCTGCGAATTGTGCATAGCTCTTCAACACGTAGTTTCGTTGGCTTTGCACACGTTTCGTCTGCCGTGCAGTCCAAATTATGTGCAACGTGTACGATGCAACGCCAAACACAACACCTCGAAGGTTCTAGAGAAAATTTATTTCTATTGCTCTCTTCGAATAAGTTTTAATATAGAATTTTTTTTAAAAGTATTATTCTCTCATTCTATCTTTTTTCTTCTTTTGAAAGTTATCTCATATTTTTGGCGAGATCGTTTATTGGTCAATTAATAAAAGACGATTTTTATTTACCACCAACTGTGCGTACTCTGGCTTGGAAGGGTGTAAAATTTGTTTTGGAAACTTTTCAAATAAACTCAAAATACGGAAAAAGGCTGTATAAAAAATGTCTACGTAAATTTGAAATATTACCCTCGCGAGGGAGTTGGGGGCTAAAGGAAACAAGGGTAGCGATACGTGTTTATGTTTATTAACGTAACTAGATGACTTTAATTAAAAACAAAATTTTCGCATTTTGCGAATACGCGACACCCAAATATTCGTTGTTTTGTCGTTTATTTATAATAAATGTACTTCATTAGTTTTTATTTTGTCGAATGAGTATATCCACAATTTTTATGAACACAATGCTGGGATTTATAGGGGGATAGTAGAGTACTTGAGTAGCTTGTTGGTCTTGTGGTTAGGACTCATTACATAAACAAGTACGTCTATTTTGTCTTAGGTTCGAATACAGAGTCATTACTTAAATGGTTTAAAGGTTAAGATACGCTTTAAATATGTTATTTTGTACTACAAATTACGCTTAGCGTATCTTAACCTTTAAATCACTAAGTAAGTAAGTAGCTTGTTGGTCTTGTGGTTAGGACTCTCGCTTCGTGATCCAAAGGTCGCAGGTTCAAATCTCACTCCAGACAAGCAAGTTAGTCCTATTTTCATAGCACTAACGTTTAGCTTAATTTGAAAATAGTAAGAATATTGATGTGACACGAATTCCGTGTTCGCATCTCTATTTTTAAAAAAAAAATCATTAATCAAGATATATTATAGATGTCTCATAGAGACGAAGCTGTATTTTTTATATGGGAAAGTAAGAATGGTAGTCTTTCGGGTGTTCATAAGGCTTACGATCTATCGTACGGCTGGCTTAAGTGATCACCTTACATATTTACTACCGCCACCTGCATTCGAAAACTTTTTCATTCTCGTTATCCAATACAGATGTCACTATTGATAATGAGATATCTATATTTTGATTAGAGTTTTTGAAGCAATATCATTTATTTGTGTATATGAGATTCTTACGAATTGTTAACATTACACTAGAATACGCCTGAAAATTCATTCAATTTTTAACTCCTTTTTAGACCAGTTTTGTATATTCAGAATATTTTGAGAATGTTCATTTTTTTTGTCTCTCTGGGGTCCAGTGTTGTGTTCTTGAACTATTTGGACCCCCATATCTACTTTCCCATATAAAAAATATAGATTCGTCTCTATGAGACATCTATAATATATCTTGACACAATGATAAGGTTTCGCAGCTATGTGTTAGTAAAAGCACGTACATAATTTCACCATATTTTCGTTGACATGTATAGTACGTTCAAAAACGTTAAGTCGAAGATTTTAGAACAATCCCGCATAGACAAGAAGAATACCGAACCTCTAGAATACTCTGGAACGTTTCCGAGCAATTTAACACTATGAAGAAGTGTCTGGAAATGCCCAGAAAAGCCGATAAGAACTAGAAGCACAGCAGCCTATCAACAAGCGATCAGCGATAGCCGATTTTGATTTTGTGATTGTTTTTGTGCTTGTTAAAACAAAAAGAAACATCTGGGCAACATAATTTTAGACAGAGAATTGTTCTCTACGGTTGCTTATGGTTTCTTTTGCACCCCCGAGACAGTGGAGCGTCCTTGCTTCGTCTGCGGCGTAGCAAGTCAACCGCGTTAGCTTAAAAAAATGCCAAACTGGATGGCAAAAGAGTATGGCCGAGAACGGCCCTGGGTCTGTGGTGCACCCCGCGTTACGATAAAATACTTGGCGGTGAATTTTACAGACAATGTGTTATCTCACAACCGACCAGAAGTTTTATTGTACTGTCTAATATTTTCGGATTTTCGCAGGAAAAATATAGCTTTTGCGATTAGGAGTTAATTATGTGAGCAGCGCTTATCTGAAACCTTTGTTGGTATGTGTAACTTTCCTACCCTTTCTGCTTATGTGTAGTATCGGGGGAGTTGAGTTGCGTCTTAAGTTGGTCGTGTTTTATTTTAACACAATTCAGCAATCGTACCTTATTGTTAGTTTATATGTTAATTAGCAAAACGAAAAATATAACGAATAAAAAAAATGAATTACTGGAAAAGTTTTCCAGAAAAATTAGTAGAAAGAAAAATAATATTTATCATCGGAACTCGAATCCTGAATTCTTTTGCTCTGAGAATGATAAATTTGACGTACTTTTAGAGGTTAGACAAAATCAATTTTTCCTCAGAAGGCATTAGTATAATTTGAGTTATTACTGAATTAAAAATTTAGAAAATTGGAACTATTCCAATTTAAAATTTTAAACGAATTTCATTAATCTTTTGCGTTTTTTCGAAACTCCCTTTTTTAGACTGTTGGAGAAAATATCTCAAAAACCATTGTATTTTATTTAAAATTAACACACATCTTACTAATGTCAATTAAATATCATGTGACCTAAGATTTTTTTGATAAAATGAGACGTTAGCTTATTATGAATTTTTAACTTTTAGGAAAAAAAAATATAATTATTTACAGACAGATCTCATTTGCTCAAAAAATATTGTTTTTCGGTATTCAATTTCATTTTAATTATTTATTTTTTACAAACAGATCTACATGTCATTAATGACCTTAATAGATGGATCATAAACATTAAATAATTTAGCAAGATAATAATTAACTTTTTAATTTTACTCAGACTTAAATAGTTATATATTAGAAATAGTTATCTCCAACAGCTGCAAGCGTCACGGAGAAGGACCATTACGGGACAGCACATAACTCCGCCGTTTTGAAATTTTGAATATAATTTGTTCATGCAAATTATTAACCAACTAGCTGTAACCCATCAACATTGACGGTACTTTTACATGTCGGTTCCTAAGGAATAAGTATTTACTTATTTTTATAAAAAAAAAATTATAAAGAAGTTAAATGTTACACAAAAATACGACAGACGGACGGACAGACAACGAAATTATTATAATTGGGATGCGATATATGCCAAAATGTAATATTATGATTTAAGTATGTGCAAATGTTAAGAATTTTTTTTATTTGAATGTATTTTTTAGTGCCGCAATATGATGTTATCTCTGTGAATTTCTGAAACTACATCTAGAAATAATACTTATCGGTCTATCAGAATTTAAGTAAGTTGTTATTAGTTACACGGAATTCGTGTCACATCAATATTCTTACTATTTTCAAATTAAGCTAAACGTTTGTGTTATGTAAATAGGAATAACTTGCTTGTCTGGAGTGAGATTCGAACCTGCGACCTTTGGATCACGAGGCGAGAGTCCTAACCACAAGACCAACAAGCTACTCTTTCTTAATTGTTATATATTTATGTTGTATATTATTGTTATATACTCTATTTAATTATTTATTATATTATATATATATAAGAAATATTTATTTTAGCGATACTGATATATAATTGATCAGTATCGCTAAAATAAATATTTCTTATTTTTCTCCTCTGTTATGCTCTCGGCAGAATAGTCGTGGTCGCGGATAAGGGTTTTTGATAATGACAGCACATCGGAAATCCGGAATATCCCGCGCCACCCTTTCCCATCTGCGGCATCGGTTGCAGGCTTCACTACATCTGGTGACGCCTGTTGAGATGCAATTCCAACACACCACTTCCTAACCTAATATGTCCATCTCTCTTGTCCGCTCCTGAGCTCCTGTTCCCATCGCTCCGTCCCTCTCTGGCCTACGAAGCCGGGCGCCACGGGGAGTCGTGGACAGAGGCGGATCAGTAATTAGTTACCTGTAAAACACGATCACGGTCTAATCTCTGCCGCTTGACACACTGCGTTTTGTGATACGTCGCCATGAAGGCCGTGCTAACTAGCAGATCAAATGCGTGATTACCATCCAAAATTCGGAGACAGTTGCCGATTCTACGAAAGAAGTCGCGACTGTGCGTCGGTTCTGACGAAAACACAGTGGTATTGAAATCAGTTGACGTAAAGTTACTCCAAGTAATCAATTAATGTATATTATGGATGTCTCACAGAGACGAAACTGTATTTTATTATTATTATGGGAAAGTAGGTATAGAAGTCATTTTATGATGTATATCGGACTTATGACCGAGCCTTAAGTGATCACTTTACACATATGTAACGTTCGCCATTTCCACCATGATAGAATATACCATGTCTTACTAATTTTTGAAAGTTGTATATATTTGGATTATATGACACACATCACGTACGTGTTGTAACAACCTATTATACCGGCCTGTGACAGCCATGTTCCTTCCCCCTAAATCCCCACAGATGTCGCTAATTATTTTTGATATCGTTAATGTCGATCAAATGAGACTCCCACAATTGATTTTACGGAATTTATGAAACAATATACTCCAAGTAGTTTTTAATTAATTTAAATTATAATGTCTTAAATATTCTAATCAATTAATTAAGCACAACGAGGGTATACAAGTATATTGATAAGAAAAAAATAACTTCCATTCTTACGTTTTCAACCAAGTTTTTTCTTTATTGTGTTACATTGTTGCAGATAAACGTTTTATAGATTGTTTCAAAAATTTTCTATCATTATTAGTGGATCATCGGTTAGGTTAGGTTAAAAAAAGTTAGTGTACGATGACAGACGGAATGCCACCACCGCACGCGGGTCGGAATTAGGAAAACAATATTTTCCTTCCCAATCTCAGCCAATGATGATTCTGACACCCAAAATATAGGTACAACAAAGCTAACTACGGAAACAGCTGATAAATTATACTTATAGCATTCTTCCTAGCATGTCGAGTGCGGATCCAGTCTCCAATTCTCCCGACTTCGTCGAATCCGGAACAGATCGATGTGTCTATTCCAATGGCTGATGTATGCTATACGTCGGATATTTTATACCAAAAAGACTGTAAATTTTTAGTAGAAAAGTCACCGGTACAATCTGGTTTCCAATTGTCACTGGTCGGATTTATTTAAGTTTTAAATCCTGGCTAGCGGTTGGCGTAGAATACGTCGGATGTCAGTTTCGACCAATCACCCTTTGTCATTTCGCGGCCGGCCACCAGCGGTCACGAAACAGATTAGGTTAGGTTAGGTTTTTTTTTCATTATTTTAAATTTTTCTTCGAGTTGTTATCGGCGCGTAATAACTGTTTGCGCGCTGTTGTCATTGCTAGGAGACCACACTTTCCCATGTGTTTTCGATCTTCGATTTCTGTGTATGGTTTTTCTACCTACTCTATGCTTAATTTGTTTGCGCAATAGGCGTGATGTATGCGTGACGTATAAGCGATGTTACAGTCAAATCATTATTTATGATTGTGCGTACGAATTGGAAAGAGTAAGTGTCTTCGAATAAAGTTTTTTCTTGGTCTAATGATTAAGATACTCGCCTATTAAGTTCATACGAGAAAACCACCCAGTTAGTCACATTCTCATGGCGCAAGCGTTTGACTTAATTGCGTATTGTTAATGTGTCACGTACGCAGTGTAGACGTTTCTACTTTATTAAAATAAATAAAAGCTGGAACTCGGGAACGGTCCAGCTATCTTGAGGAACTGGAAAATAAGAGAGCTGCGGGAGGCGAGATATATTATTGCGGGACGAGTATAGATAAGTTCGTAATGTACACAAAAGCTTCTCTCACAATTTAAGATTAGTATTAGACCGAGAAGAGTAAGTCATAGATGGACGGATGATGTCTAGACAGATATACATACAAGAGAATTTTTCCCATAATTTATTTCGAATTCCCTTTCCATTCCAACTCCATAATTTTTTACACAACATTTTAAAATCAAGAAGAATTACAGATAATTGAAGTTTTCCGAAAAATCTAGAAGATTGTACAATAATTTGGAAATTGATAGAACATATTAAAATATTCTAGAAGCTTCTAAATAACGAGGCATTGTAAATATGTGGCGGCGCGTGTTGTGAGTCAGTTTTTATTGTGACAGCTGCGAAGACTACAGAACTGTTAACCTGTACGTTTGATTATAGAAACGAAGATAATAGATAAGCGAATATATGCGATAGACACGGCGTGAGTAAAAAGCAAATGTGTGTGGAGTATTCCCCGAGTGATAAATAGTGTGAATTACAGAATGATGTTGCTGTTAAGTTTGTGTCCAGCGCCTCCATTTATAAATAAAAGTTTAGTTCACTTTGGATCCCGTCGCCGCGAACCCTTGACATAATTCATAAATTTTTCTACTGTTATATTAATAAATCATTCATGCCGGCATACAGAAAATCACTGAAACTCTATATAATCTCAAATTACACGTGAATATTTTTTTTACTAATCCGTTCAATCAACTTTGATTATACTGTAACATTATTTTGCTTCACTGAAACACACAGCCTTGATTGATTTTTCTAAACCAATCGGATTATTAACAATTTACGACATGTATGAACCCTGCAATGGGATTCGAAACGTCGGCCACAGAGGTCACGTACACATGGCAGAATATCTCAGAAAACCACACACAGAAGATTCTGAACGGCTGTGAATACCTGAAAACATTTTCATCACTCAGCATTCGACTAATTTTTCTAGCAAATCTAAATAACAGATTGTCCGAATTCAAGCGTAAATTAATTTCTACATTCCAGTAAATTTCGCGGCTTTTCACTACTTGCCCCACTTTAAACAGTCATTTGAAGTATTTGAAAACAAGTTAACTGGAAAAAGGGTTACGTGAAGGGTTGCGAATTTTGCGCAAAGAATTTCAGTTCCTACCTTGTAAAACGCAATGACCCTTTATCTCGTTTGACATCTCTATTCAGACAAACGATTCGGACCAGAATCGTCCATGGATAATTGCTTATCACTGATGGATATAACCTATAGTTTTGATATAAAAAGATTTAAACGCATTATTGATGTTCTAATTGGAAATATACGAAATGTTCCGCGAAAGACCTGGCATGATCAGATACAACAAGAGTTTGAGGATGGCCCCGTTAAAAGCCGCAACAACCGTAGAACTTGTATGAGAAGATGTATGAATGTGGCCGAAGCAAAAGTGGTGTGCCAGGATAGAAGAGTGTGGCGTTCAAATCTCTCTGCCTACCCCTGCAGGAAACGGTTAGTTAGTTAGTAAGTTAATTGGAAATATATCGACTGTATTTGTTTAATATGTTCTAACTAGCTGGTTGGCCCGGCTTCGCTCGGGACCATAATTTAGTATACATAGAATTGTGTTGACGTCTCGTTTTTGCTAGTTTCGGCATCTGTGATTGAAACCGTCTTCGCTTTACCAAAACATCAACAGATATTTTAGCGCACAACCAAAATACTTTAGAGAGAACCTTTCAAAACTTTCTAAAGCATTCCGAAATTTTATAAAACTTTCTGGAATCTTCTAGAACTTTCCCTTTCCAGAACCTTCTAGAGCATGATAATTCTTTCTGGAACCTCTAGACCCACCAGCGCACTCCCCCACTCAGTTTGAAACTGTATAGATCTTTCTGATAGCCTATAGAACTTTCTCCTTCGTTTTTAGAGAATTCTCGAACCCTCTAGAACTTTCCGGAACCTTTTAAACTCGCCGTCACACTCCGCAATTCAGTTTGGAACCTTATAGAACTTTACGCAACTTTCTACATCCAGAATTTTCTAGAGCATTCTGGAACCTTATCTTAATCTTCTGGAACCTTCTAGACTCACCGACACACTCCGCCACTCAGTTTGGAACCTTTTAGAACCTTCTTGAACTTTGTCTTTCCAGAACCTTCTAAAGCATACGAGAACCTTCATGAACGTTCTGAAACCTTCTAGACCTCCAGACACACTCCACCTCAATATTTGCAACGCTAGAGAACTTTCTTTAGAAAAATAAAGAATCTTCTAGAACGTTCTCCTTCCAGAATATTCTAGAACTTTATAATTACTTTACAATAATATAATAATTTATAATAAAAATGTTCTGGAACTTTCTACAGTCACCGACACACTCCGCCACTTGATTTGAAACCATTTATAACTTTCTGAAATCTTCTAGAACATTCTCCTTCCAGAATTTTCTGGAGTTTTATCTAACGTTCTGGAATCTTTTAGTCTCACTGACATACTCCGTACCGCAGAGCCTAGCGGATTGTATCTAGCCACGGCCGCTTCTTTCTGCCAGTAAACCTAAATAATTATTTTCTCATTTAAAATCGTCGGGACATCACTTTGTTTATTGACCCACTCGGAGCCCTTTTCGTTTCAATTTCCTATTAGCCCAGCACCCACTTCACTTCCAAAAGGACACTTGTAAAGCGAAAAGCCTTCATGGACTGTGCCGTCATCCGCATAACAATGAACGAATGAATACCTTTATGCCTCGGGCGGGAACAGTCTAAAAAAAGGCTCTTAAACTTGATTTTTTTAATGATGTAAGATCCTTTGTGAGGTCCTTTCTGGAATGAATTCAAATAAACGGAGCTACTCAGTTTTAAAAGTGTAACTGTAATATATAAACATTAACCTTTTCTTCATCTGCCCAGGATCCCAACGTTAACTATTATTTATTTAATCCTAAACAAGCAAATATCCTTTCCGACGGACCTTAATTCATCCGCTTTTCATTACATATCCAACATCAACTATATTTTCTATTAATCTAGAACGTATCTTCCCAAAAAAGCTCGCTGGAATATATTTTATATTTATTTAAGGAACACTCCCTATCTGTATGTTTGATTAAAGCCTTGCGACCATACGAGAAACCTTGTCACATTCCTTTATAAGGCAACTTTAATCATTAATATTATTTTTGACTCTAAACTGAACTGTTAATAATTACAACAAGGCAGTTGGTATTAATCTCACTAATAAATATTTAAACAAAACTACTAAGGCCCGGTTGTTTCAAGTTCGATCAAAGTAAGCGTTCTTTTAAAGCATAGATTTTTACGTTCTCCACCAATCAGACGATCCGTTTTCGTAAAAATCTATGCTTTAATCGACCGCTTACTTTGATCGAACTTGAAACAACCGGGTCTAAGATGTGCTTTGAGTTCAAAAAAACTACACAGCTTAAATTTTTTGTTGAATATATCGCATAATAATAAAAAAATATGTTACTTAAAATATTGTAAATCTCAGAATTTTATTAAATGTTGATTAAATTAAAAATTAAAAGAAAAGACACAAAGTAATGATTATCATAAAAAAATAAAAGATTAACGTAATTTTAAATACTCGCAGATATTTTGTATCATAACATTATGGCCATACTTCACTTCTTGGTTAATCATAACATGTCATATCATTGTGAAACAAAGACGTAAATTAGTTTTAAATAATTAAGATAAATTATGGAAGCCTCACCGATACGAATCAATGAATATGAGAAACGTGTGGGGAAGTCTTTTTATACCATGGCACAGGGCTTACAACCTGTAAGAGCTGGTTTAAGTGATAAATCTACACAATCCAACGTAAGAACATCCACACATCCACAGAAATTTTGAAATTTTTATACAGCATGTACAAATCTGAAAATCTTTCATTTATTTCGTTTAAGTGGGGATCCGGGACATGGTAACCCACAAATTATTTCAGGAACACAATTACTGAACTTTGTCCCCAGAAGAATCGTCAGGATTTATTATAGATATCTTACGGAAACGAAGCTATTTTACACGGCATACGACCTGTTAAAGGCTTGGCTAAGATATTGATTACATTGCACAATTTAATATTCACCGACTCCATGATCGACTACCACATCTATCAAATTTAAGAAAGTTGTAAATATCGTATTGAAGTGCCTTGCTTTACTTTGAACTACGCTATGACCACACATTATTGAAAATTTTCATTCCCATGAAATAGTATAGTAGGAAAGAATACAGATATCGCCACTGGTAATGAAACTATCGTCAAAGCCAATGACAGGTCGAAAGCCCTCTAAGCACCCAAAGACTTGTGTACCTACTATCTCATAAAAATAGCTTCGTCTCTGTGAGACATCGATGGTGTATCATGATTAAAAATAAAAAACGTCAAAATTTCATCTCGATGACGAATAAACCAGAAACGGTATTTTATTTGCACCAATAATGCCGTTCGCATTCAACAGGAAGTCGGCGGAAATTGAAACATTTCGAATTTATCAAAAGCCCCAGTCGATACATCAATTGACTGGAATTCGGTCCAGAGTCGGCTCACTGCGAAATCCGTCGACAGGGGGCGGGACTGTTTGAATAAATAATAATTTACTGCCCCCACCCTCCCCTCCCCACACCACCTTCCCTTCCCCCCCCCACCCCCCCCCCACTCCCCACCCCTCACCATCCCCTCGGACTACCTGATCGCCATAAAACCTTCGCGCTCCGATGGCCATCATCTTTGTATAATACAATTCCCCCGGGGCATCTTTCAAAACGGAATAGCTGTTTCGCCTTACATGGTGATCGCCCCGTACAGGCGTCGTTCAGTGTTTTCGGCGCTTATTTTTTGGTTCTTTTGTCGCGTTTATTGAATCCAAAGCACGGCCGCGATGAAAATAGCGCGTGAAAAATATAAATAAATCGGTATTTTTTTACAACTTCGAAGCTTCCGAATATCAGCAAGAGATGCCACTGCATTTCATTTCATGTTTTTTTTAGCAAGCAAGTTTTTTTTTAGAGAGCAAGAGCGTGCAGTGAGAACCATAAGCATGATTTTTTCCTATGTATATACTTTGAAAATAAATAGAAATAAGAGATATACCTTGTAATATTCCTATCACAATAATTAATATCATCATAATATTCTGTCTGATAAATATATAATTTCTATTTTTTCAAATGTAGTTTATATAAAATTCATTCCTGTTGCTCTCACTGCACGCCCCTGCTCGAGAGGTCTATGAATATTATATTTTTTTGTGGTTGGTTTTTTGAATAAGAATGCCGTATTATCTAAACTTGTTGGTTCGTTGTTAAACGTAGGTAGATTAATTTTAAAATTACTATTTTTCATCAGATGAACGAGAGTTCTTTATTTATTAATTTTTGTAATGTATCTGCGTGACGTCTGTCCAATGAATGAGAGTGACAGACGGCATGAAAGAAAGAGAGAGCGAAAGTTATAAAACGCGAGGCGCCATTTTGCAGTTCTTCTTACCACGCAGCCACCATCTTGAAAACCATGTACCTTATTTGTGTAAAGAATTATTGTCACGGGAACACATTGTAAATATCAAGATGAAGCCAACCATTGGACTTCTGTAGCTTCAAGGTTCCTCTCCTGATAGACGAGAGAGAACATTACTAATTCAAAAAACTAACTAACTTTTTGTTTGATTTGTCGACGTGATATCAATGTGATTTATACAGTTTTTTTTATATGATTTTTTTGAAGTTTGTTAGCTTCTTCTTCTTCTTCTACCCCTTATCCTATTGAGTTGGGGTCCCTGCACCGCATATAAAAACTTTTCCTGTCTTGGGCTTCGCTCTCCACGTCAGCTCAATATAGTTACAACCTCGCTTAACAGCAGTCCTCCAACTGCTTCCGCCAGCTCCTCCTAGGACGATCCCTTGGTCTTCTGCCTTCTGGTCTTGCCTGGAATATCCACTTTGACTGTCTATCTGCCGGCATCCGTAAGATATGTCCCAGCCACCGTAACTGTGATTTCTCGATAAACGTCAATAAGGGTTCTTCTTCGAGACATTATCTTATTTGAGTGTACGTGTGTAATAGAGATATTGAATATGCCTTTTTTAGCTTTTTTTAAAATTGATTTAAGATTAACCTCCAACGTTAATGTTTAGATGAAAATTATGGTATAACCTAGGTTACACCTAGGTTAACCTAGGTATAACCTAGGTCACATGCCCACAACTTTTTTGCACTAGTGCAAAAAAGTTGTGGGCATGTGTTTGTGGTAATCTAAATAAAATATCGACCCTACATTTTCGCAATCCAGATCGACGTTTTTTAAATACTGAAGCGGTTGACCATGAAACGTCACGTCGGACGATTCTTACACAAAACCACATCATTGCATCTTGGGTAAAGAGGAAAAGGGAAATCAAAATTTATTAACAAGTACATTTAAAATAAAATATAATTAAACTAAAAGTTTAATTTTATTTTATGTTAAATGTACTTGTTAAACTAAAAAAAAAACATTACATAGATAAGTCTATATATCCGTGAATGGACATTCACCGCATTCCCAGGACCATTTTATGTGCGAAAGCTCCCACATTGGTCCTACTCATACGTCGCCAGGTTGATAATTTTGTACTCTAAAGGCCGTCTCCGTGTCACGTCGTGTAAAGGGCGACGCAAACCACAATAGTCTATTCTCCATCCGCAAATTTTTTATTTTAGATTTTATTATTAATATTGTTAGATTTGAATTATGCATGTCTTTTAATAAAGTTTTATAAACATTATTTCTTGCTATATTATTTTTATATAGCGGTGACCGAGTATTCCACAGACATTCGTGTTTCCTATAATAAGTCACGAAAAGTAATGTTTTGTCATCTCCCCAGCGTGCCATATTTGTTTCATTTGTCGCGGACTGAGAAGATCGAATCGATAATCGATACTAGCCTCTAATGACATTCGTATGCACATAAGCAAGCCTGTTCACTCATGCTAAAAACATACCCTTTCCACCCGAAAATTAAGTGAGCATGCTCATTACTAGAAATGTGCGTACACACATGCTACTAAGCAGCAATAGCTCAAGAAGCTCAATACTGCGTATGCTCATGTCCCACTAATGAGCATGTGTATCAGTACCTTTAGTGTTTTAATAATGCCGAACTGGGTGACGAAAGCGTGGGGCCGATCGTCTCCTATATTGTCTCCTATATTGTCAAGGAATGGAACAAGAAAAGTTCAAAAGAGTTAGTACCTACCTATCTGACGGCATCTAAAAATGGTCAATATATTTTCATAATAAATTATAAGTATTGTTGTTTTGAAAAAAACTATTCAAAAATAACATCTACCTGCTATATAAAAAATACCTTGTATACAGTGTTTATGGATACATTTTGAAAAAATATTGCCATGTACGTAAAGGAAAATATGGAGAAAAACATTATTTCTTTTAATATTTTTTCACACACGTGGGTGAAGGGGCACTTAGAGGAATTGGAGATGATAAAAGCCTGTCAATCATCCCCGTATTCTTGTGATACCACAAATGAGAGAATCTTTATAGGGGTAAATCCCTACCCCGTAAAAAAAGCAGGAATGTATCATCGCAGACATGTCAACATGCCGCATTTTATATTAATGATAAACCCAATTCTTTTTCTCGAGATGTTTCTCATCTTTAGCACAGAGAAATATATTTGTATGCTATTATTTCATCGTGAAAGTTTCCTGAGCTCAAAATAATTACATTTACTATATTTCATTTGGGAAAAAGAGTCCCTTAAGAAAACCTTTTTACAAATATATATGATAAAAACGCTAGAATGAGCGTTATTCGGGTACGTAGGGCGTAGTTAATATAAAAATACAGGAATGCTATTGAACAAAATGTGCATGATTTTATTTTATTTCGACAGTCAATCGGCAGGATTAAATTTTTCTTAAACTAGTGATTAGCCTAATTTATAATGTATGGTTGGAGTGAGATGAATATATTTTTCTCAAGGTCCTAGAGTGCAACTGAGCAAAAATTAAAACGGTGGGCGAAATTTATATCGGGGTAGAGGAGGTGGGTAGCTAGAGGCAGGGAGAGGCCCAATTACTGTAGCGGAACACAAAAATACTCAAGCTCGATAAAATCGTATAAATGTATTGTATCCTTACCTCATCATCCTGTATATGAAACCAGCGTTATGGCATCATGTGTTTTTTTTAATCTATTTTGGGATTTTTTTATGTGGTATTCTATAAAATATACGAATATATACCAAAGAACATAAAAATTATGATGCATGAAGCGTATTTAAATAGCAAAATAGAATACGTGATACCTTTCGGGGGAACCGGAAACAAAACATAGCAAAATCGACTTCAAAGACAACAAAATAATATACTAAAAATGGTTAACAACTTGAAATACATAACACCGACTGAAAAAATCTACCAAGCAACACAGTAACTCTACATCAATAACTTTATAAAGATCGAAATGCCAATACTTGTATACAAACTAGCCAATGGCCAAATAAAAGATAGGGACATTAAATTACAAAAAAAAACTAATAAAAAAATCAGATCAACATTCGAACATCTCGAAACCTTCACAAAAATTATGCTAAAACAAAAACAATTGCTATTATCTGCAATGGACTGAAACGATTCAATGACTTGCTACAACATACAAGACGACTAAATTTTCACACATTTAAAAAGGTCACTGATATACTAAGAAGTACATACACATAATAACAAATAACTGAAATTAATTTTTCTCTCTTTCCATTTTTAAAAAAGATATATTTTTAAATTCTTTATATCATCAGTTTCGCCGCCGTATGTACGTGTGTGTGGAAATGTCTTAAAAGTGAAAATTAACACGCTTCCTGTCATACAATCGAACTGAAATTTTGCACGTCAACTCGACGTCGATCACAACGCATTTTGATAACTTTGTCGGTATGCACGGTTATTGTGGTTGTTTCGTTTTTCGAAAACAACCAGAATCGAAAAATGGGCAAAAGATGACGCCTCTAACTATTATTCGAAGGTGAACTCGATTATTTTATTAGAAATTATTTTTAAACGATATTAATTTTTTTTCCCAAGATGCTAAGAACGGCTAGGCGAAAGGCTATGTTCCTGAATAATCACACTTGTGTGAAGTCATTATGATAAAGCAGTATATAAAAATAAGTCGTTCCTAGAGGCATTCATCCTATACAGATAAGAAGTTTGAATGATATCAAATGAAAAATTCTGCATACAGGTCTTTTTCTTGCATATAAAGAACTAATAATGAAAACATTGTTTTTCTGGGTTAAATTATTAATAGTTTTTTTATTATCTATACGTTTTTATATGTTGTATGTAAATTTAATTTTCATAGACCCGTCTCTTTTTACTCCCTCTACATTAACTCATGGCATCTGCTTGCTTGCCGGCTTGCCGTCAAAAAAAACTTTGGATCGATTTTTGACTCTTTTCCCGTAATCCAATCGAGCTGAAACTTGGCAAGTAGACTCGTGGCGACGATCAATAAAATTTTCGTTAAAAAAAATAATAATTATAGTATAATTTTGGATTTTTAGAAATTTTATTGGTTTTTTCAAATTGGAATCATTAGAAAAGTTTGATTACGGCGGCCCGATAACGTCGCGGAATATTTTCTAAATTTGAATTACTCCGTCGGTATGCATAATAGGTACTTCACTACGAATGTCGAAAATTTAAATTGACTGACAAATGTTTTTGGAATTCAATCTTCAAAGCATGAAGTGTCTTATCAAAGCTCAAAACATCCGACATTTTAGAAATATATTAAATTACTGTGAGTTTAGTGTTATGTTATATGTTTTAATTCGTCTTTAATTATTGTTATATTTTACAAAGAAAGGGAGTATAATAAAAACTTGGTTTTTATGGGTTACCTTTTTATAAAAAAATAATCGGTTTGTCGTGCAGTTATGGGACACGTGAGAATTATGTATCTCTTTCGTTTAGCATTCAATTTGTTATAAGTTCGATTGAACAGACTTGTAGAAAGAGTTGGTAAGCTCTTTGGAATGTAGTGGGGAAGTTGCTAGTTGTTGCCGACTTCCGGCGATCCGTGATAATATAATACGAGGGAAACAAAATATTAAAGGGGAGAGTTTCGAAGGCACTGGTGGCCAATCCATCACGCCAATGTTGGTAGCAAAATGAAGTTAATCTTAACCATGGAAAATTAGAAATTTGGTCTTCGATCATGAAAACAAAACTATTTAATTTTTTTCTGCGCGATAAAGTGTAACTATAACTTAAATAATAATAATGATACACAATTATACAATAGCTGTAACCCGTCAAAAATTACGGTACATTTACATGTCGGTTCCTAGGGAATAAGTATTAAAGAACACATTCATATTTATGAAGTTGTAATTTTTCAGAACAACTAACTAACTAACTTACCATCACGCCATTTCCCCGTGGGGCAGAGAGGATAGAGCGCCATACTCTTCTGTCCTGACATACAAATTTCGCTTCGTCTACATTCATACATCTTCGCATGCAAGCTCGACGGTTGTTCAGGCTTCTAACAGGACCATCTTCCAGTATCTGGTTAATCTGGTCATGCCACGTCTTCCGTGGTCATCCTCTATTTCTGGCGCCGTCAACACTTGCATCATATATCTTTCTTACCATTCTTTCCTTATTCATTCGCTCAACATGCCCAAACCACCTGAGCGGCCCTATTTTTATTCTATGTATTATGCTACGATCAGCTTTACATTTATTTTTCAGAACAAAGTTCTTTGAAGTTTTTAAATCCAAATTAAATAATCAATTATAAAGAAATACAGAAAAATCTAATTCACGAAAAAATATTAGGTTATACTACTATCCCAGTAGTAACCTTATATTTTTTCGCGAGTTAGATTTTTCTGTATTTCTATCTAATTGATTAATTAATTTGGTTTTAATGAGTATTTATTTTATTAAAAAAATGTATTTTTGAAAACAAAATTCGAAAAAAAAATTTTTTGAAAAATTTTTTTACTATAAAAATAACTTACGGACGTTAGACGAATTTATGAGGACAGACTGACCGACGAACGGACGGACAGACAGAAAACAAAATTATTATTATAAGCTCACCAAAATGTGGCGCTAGTTTCCTACCAAAGTGATTTTGTACTCTGGGTAGTATTAAAACTAAACACGTTTTTTTTTAAAACCAAGCTTATATTTAAACGTAGGTACTAAAAAGTTATAAAAAAATTTAAGTATAAAAAATGTTTGTCTCACTCTCCAAATAAAAGCATAGGTGCTTTCCATGATGAAGGGCATTGACAGAGCCATTATTGTTACTAATATATAATTACTAGCTGTTCGTACCCGGCGTTGCACGATTTAAGGATTAAGTTGAAAATAAATTTCTGGGGGAAAACAAAGGTTCCATTGTTTTGCAAAGCCTCTAATTAAAACAATGTTTCTATTAAATCAAGGCTGGTGTGGATAGGATGTCTGGGGAAGAAATGTGGCATATTTTTTCCGTCGGGAATGTGAATGAAAAATTTGGGTCCAATCGGTGTAGATTTGTACAGAAAATATATCTGGGGGAGGGGATGAGTTTGAGGGAGAAAGGAAAATGTCACCTATATTACCCGACTGGTCCTAAAGAATAACTATACAAAATTTGGATCAGATCGGTCAAACGGTACAGATTTGAAAGGAAAATATATTAGTGGTGGGGAGGGTAGGGTAAACGGTGCGGTGGAAAATGTCACCTATGTTACCCACCGGATCCCTAAGACTACACGCCTCGTCCTAAAGAATAAGTGTGAATTTTTTTTTTCATATCGGTCGAACGGTAAAGATTTGCATGCAAAATATGTCAGAAGTAGGGAGGAAATGTCAACTATGTTACCCACCGGGTCCCTAAGAATACGTGTGCAAAATTTGAGTCAGATTGCTCAAACGGTACATATTTGCATTGAAAATATATCAGGGGGAGGGGAAGGGGTAAAAGAGAGGACGGAAATATCGCCTTTGTTACTCGCCGGGTCCTAAAGAATAAGTTTCCAAATTTTGAGTCCGAACGGTACAGATTCGCACTGGAAATGTATCAAGGGGAGGGGAAAGAGTAAAAATGGAGGAGAGAAATGTCACCCATGTGACCGGGTCCTAGAGCATAAGTAAGCAAAATTTGAGTCTAATCGAACAAACAGTGTAGTTTTGTATGGAGAACAGACAGAGAGCAGACTTTGAGTTTCATATGTAGGTATAGATTATTATTATATTCCCTGCTCATAAACCAATAATTAAACATTAAACGAATCAATGTTCTATAATATTAATGCGTATACATAGAGAAAAATGCCGTTCATGGAAAGATACCACACAGATGGTTTCGGTGAACCACCGTATAATGCAAGCAAGGGTCATTTTTGAAATTGCATTGTTTAGAACCCGACAATAGATCAAGTTTTCTTGTATAGGAAACCATTAGTTTTATAAAATTGACTGTAACGTGTTCCACCAGCATTTTTTCTGCGTACTGGTCAATAAATTCAGATATTAATGATATGCTTATCAGTTTTCTGATATGATAAGAATATCATTAATAATTAATCTCCTCTTACAGACAGCTTTGGTTCTTTGTAATTATTACAACCAACCAAAACTGCCTGTAAGAGGAGATCTAGAAAAACTTCCATAGATTTATTTTAGTCCCATCCGGTTGAATTTAATGAGTGACAGGACCAACCATTAATGCAAATAGCAAGTATCTACTCTAGAATAATAGAGGTAATGTCTCATAAATGTTACTGTGTTAATTAAATTGACACATAAGTGTCCGACTTATTTGTCAATTTAATTATCTTGCCAATATCACAATGTCAATAGACTAAAAGGTTATCTATAATTAAGTATTCCTTAGTAGGTAATTAAAATTAATGTATAATGGAAAATTCAATATATGATTGATTGTTAATATGTGCCTTTGAATATTATATTTTCGACCGAATAAGTTAAGGTACTTCTTACAATGTGTTCTAAATTGTATTTTAATGTATAGATGAATACAAAAGGTATATGTAAAATGTAGATATTTCATCCTAAAATGTAATGTAAGGATGTAAATGTAATTTAGCTATATTTAATATCGTTAGGTTCTAATATTTTTTGTATGATAATAAAATAATTGTAACTGTAATAAATTAAATATTTTTTATTTTGGGTGTCTACTAGCATACGTAGGGTATTAGATTTTTCTACGAAAATTTTAAATACACAGCTAGCAAATCAAACCACTTTTCAAGATGTATTAAAGATGACTCACATAGACGAAGCTATTCTTTTATATGGAAAAGTAGTTATGGAAATCTTTGAGTGCTTACAGGGCCTAAAGCCTGTAATTGGCTTTATCAAGTGATTACTTTACACAATGTGACGTTCACAATTCCACCCATGATCGACAATAAATATAACGACGGCTCCTACGTATAATATCGTAACCCACAACGCGACGATTTTGAGTTTGTTGTGTATTTCATATGTTTTTAATTATATATTTAATTCCTAGAACGAAAAAAAATTTTTTTTTATAATAATAAAACGTTATTTATTGCAAAATATTTATTTTTCTTTCTTGGAATTAAAGATATAATTAAATACACATGTGTATACACTAAGAACTCAAAATCGTTGAATTGTGGGTTACGATATTATACGTAGGAGCCGTCGATATCTTGATAAATGACGATCCCCGATCCCAAGTAATTGTGTTCTTGAGAAAATTCAAACCGACTCAAAAAATATTGTTAATCACCTGCTTAATTTTTCAACATATACGGTCACGAAATCGTGGCTGTTGTAGGAAATTGAAACACTAAAAAAATTAAAAAACTTTTAATCATCACACAAAGTCACTGGACACGAATCTAATCGAGGAAATGTTTTTAAATTCACACTACATGTTTCTAGAATATATGACACAGGGTCGCACTAACTTACGACACAAGAATCTTAGCTGCAATTTTGTCTGTCGCTAGGTAGATCCGCTACGTTTTGCATATAAGTATCGCACACACCGATTATCTGTCGCTTGGTCACACTGATAGCCACACAGCCGCACGGTTCGCCTTTACCTTGTATTTGTCGAGATTTCACAATGACTGAAACTCGCATGACGCTGCCGAGTATTTATAATTATTTGTCGCTTCTTAAATTTTCCGGGACTAAACAGTCAATTATGCATTCAAGTAGAATTTTCGAAAGACTTCGATTTTATTTTATTTTGTTTTTTAACATACGGACCGTCAACAAGTCATTGATGACCCTAATAGATGGTCATTAAGTGACATGAGAGTACAAGTTTAAGTATTTTGTGAACATTTGAATACAATAATATATAATACACGTTTTACGGTTAATTAATAATTAATAATGAAAAATAATATTTTTTTTACATACAATTATTTTACGTTAATATACATCGCAAATCAATAAATTTTTTAAATAAATAAATCAATAAGTTTGTTTATGTGTATTTGTGATAGTATTGAGGGGGTGTCTAGTTTGTTATTGACTATTTTGTAGAGAAGAATCATTAGGTCTGTAATATTTCTTCTTTTGTTAAAGGAGATTAGGTGAAAATTTTTGAGTCTCTTGTCGTCTGTATCGAGTGAATCACTTAGTCCTTGTCGATATGTCAAAGATTTAAGGATTTTTTTTTGGATTTTTTCTACTCTATTATTGTGAATATCGTATTTATGTGACCAGATTGTTGACGAGATTTCTAATAAGCTTCTAATTAGGGATCTGTACGTAGTAATTGAAACTGAAGTATCAGAAAATTCTTTCGTTGTTCTGAGTTGTAATATGAACTAATTGTAATTTCCAACTTTCTAATACTTTTCCGTAAAATTGATATAATTGAAATAAAATTAAATTGCTGTTTCAAAATTGTTTTAATGGATTGATTTCCACCATTATTCTATCACCATTTTCAATTAGTGAATGGGTAGCAATAACATTTTCTTCCTTAATCGCACTTGACGGTACTCCAAAGCGATTGTCGTCTTCAATGACTTCCTGCCGATAGCGAAACGGTTAATCCGTTCGTACTTCATTGGTGAATTTTCCTAATAAACTTCTAAAGAAGCGTTTATAATTTTAACATCTTTTTAGACCAAGTTTATTCAGAGGCTAAATTAAAGAAACTCGAATTTGACAGAATCTGAAATCGCAAAAGCAGGATAAATTCTATGCTTGATTATAGTGCGTCAATTGTAGATTTCAAAACGTACACGTTAAAGCGGGTTAGACTAGTCCGGAGAAATAGAAAAATTCGAATAATTAAAAAAAATACGAGCATAATTTTAAATCGAACACGACAAAAACGAATATGCCCAACACAAAATAGGATAGGTACCTCATTTACGCGACATTAGGGAAAAAATATTTCAGCAGCCTACGGATATCATCAATGTCAGAAAAATAGGAGCCGAAAAAATGCCTACAAAAAGCAATCAAATATTTTTATTTATCAGAAATAGTATTTTAATAGTTTAAGCATGCTGCTCTTCTAAACACAGGCGATCTTTTCTATAGAAGAGATAATATCTACATTGAAGTTGTAATATGTATAATATTTTTCTATGAAAGTGTATTCTAAGAACACAGTTACTGGATTTAAAAAAACTCCACTTTGAACCATTTGCGAAAGCTATGTATACTATAAATGAGAAAAAAAACAACAGATGTCTCTAGCAGACGCCATTGTAATATATGAAATGTTCTTAATTCGAACTATACATTGAACTTTTAAAAATTTCACAATGTCTGGATGTTCTTACGATGGATTTGGTGAACGTCGCATTATGTAGAGTGGTCACTTAAGCCAGCTCATACAGATTGTAAGACCTGAGCCTATCGTATAAGAGACTTCCATCAACTTTTCTCATATATAAATAGCTTCGTCTCTGTGAGACTTCTACAATATATCCTTAATTAAAATTTTTATTGTTTGTATTATATATGTACACCTGTTTCTTTTTCACGGAGGATGCGTTCCAGAGACTACTGTGTAAAATTGGAGATAGGTACCACCATACAAACCACCTGTAAGTCTTTTCATAAAAAGTATTGTAAAAAGATGCTATAAAGAATTAACGCACTCTCCGAATTCCTTGTAACATGTCATAATACTATCGAAAGATCGTGAATGGCCTATAACAATCTAGGGTGATCTGCAAACGCCTGGTACACCCGAGAAGCAACGAAGACCATTTCCAATACACTAGAATAATCTAAAAAGTACGAAAATATAACCATTTTCGGGCATAAATACGACGCCGGCCACGGCGCAAGAGTAGTTGTGGTATTGACTGTTCGTTCGGTGCAAAATCGGCCACAAAGTACGCGCAAGACGACGCCCAGTATGATCAGTCGTGAGAAAATCGATGCGATAAATAAAGCGAAAAATAGAGCAAAGTAGCTAATTGGCGAAATAAATAAATACCGCCAGCAAGAACTGAATGAAATGTTCTAGTGAATTCTAAACGTGTTACCCAGCGATAATAAAGTGATCATTTAAGATTGATGTAAAGTGCAAAACAGTGTAATTTAATGAGAGGTGTTAAGTTTAATTCGTTTTAAGTGACTTTTTACATTTAATAGTTAATTAATCATTAATGAATAAATCGCTATAGCCCTGTAGC
The DNA here is from genome assembly GCA_016648135.1 of Agrypnia vestita. Taxonomy (NCBI): domain Eukaryota; kingdom Metazoa; phylum Arthropoda; class Insecta; order Trichoptera; family Phryganeidae; genus Agrypnia; species Agrypnia vestita. Next base: position 32,228 of record JADDOH010005090.1, read on the forward strand.
CACGACACGTATATTAATAATTGCAGCTCTCAAGGAAACGCTACAAACGCTACAATATATATATATATATATAGATATTATATATAGATATCTATATATATATATATATATATATATATATATATATATAGATATAAAGAAACCCGTATTTCCCTACCCGCCAAGTTTTCTTCACAACCACCCACCGATGGTTATGGTGGTGGATAGCCCTTGGTGTCACATCGAAAATATGCGAGTTTGGTGGGGGTGGCTGTGAGTGGGTGGGAGTGGGTGATCAAAATATGCTTTCTAACACATTGTTTTGTTATGAGAACATTGTTTCAAAATAGGCGCACTGATTGCGTCGGTGAGTCTAGAAGGTTCCGGAAAAACCTGCTCTAGAAAGTTCTGGAAGAAGAAGATTTTAGAAAATTCCCGAAATTTCTATAAGGTTCTTAACTGAGTGGCGGAATGTCTCGGTGTGTCTAGAAGGTTCCTGTACATTCGATAAATTTCTTGAAAGTTCTGGAAGGATAATGTTCTAGAAGGTTGGCGAAAGTTCTATGACGATACAAACAGTGTACTAAAAATCTACGCTTGCGAAGCCGCGCGGGCACAGCTAATGGTACATAAAAAGTATATTTTTTCTCATTAATTTAACCGTCGTTATACGAAGTCGGTATAACGACGGTTCCGATTTGCGATCGTAGAATAATGCAGCACGTCGTTGTACTGCGCTGACTATATTAAAGATTTGAAAGGTATCAAATTTAAATATTAACCCAAGTTTCAAAAGAAAATCTTTTGCAGTTATCGAACTACGACATAAAGTGTCTTTATGTAAATAAAACTTCAAACTGCTCTCCTGCAAACTTGAATAAAATCACATGCGTCATTATTTTACGATTATGACGAATTGTGGCGTTTTTGCTTCTTATCTCCTAAAATATCCATTTTTATTAATATTATTAATATTTAAAGCATTAACTTTGTGGTTAGACATAATAACAGAATGTTAGTAAACTTAGTAAAAACCACTACCAGTGTGTGTGTGAGATTTGGTGGTTTGATTTATTATTAATGACTGTATCTGTATATGTTGGTTTTCTATAAATGTCAAATTCTGTTGTGTTATTTTGTATAGTTAATGTTAGATCTAAAATTTTTAGTTTATTTTCTCTTTGTGTCTCTAAGGTAAATTTAATATTGTCGTCAAAATTGTTTATAAAGTTTAAAAATCAGCTTAGTTGTCGGTCAGTTCCCGTCCATATACAGAGAATATCATACACATATCGTTTCCATAAAATTATATTTTTTGTCAAATGATTATTAGATTCAAAGATTTTATTTTCAATGCTATCTAAGAATACATTTGCTACTAATGGGCTAATTGGCGAACCCATAGCTAAACCTGACGATTGATTATAATATTTGTTATTGAACTGAAAATAATTTTGGTTAAGGCAGATATTGAAAAGACGACTTAAGTCATTAGACATGATTTTTGATAATTTCGAAATATTTAGGATATCTTTAAAAATTATTTTTGATTGTTCTACATTCACATTAGTGAATAGGTTTACGACGTCAAACGATATTAGTTTTGCATTATTGGGAAGAACCATGTTTTTAAGTGCATCTATTAACTCTAATATATTAAAAATTAAAAAGATGTTATCAGATTTAAATTGGATTAATATAAAACAAGGATTAAAATACAATGATATTCATTCACAAAATATTAAACGACAAAATGCCAAAATATTTACAGAGATACAGAGACAAATATAACACAGAGATACATAGACATAATACAAAAAATGAAAACAAAATAAGTATTCCAAATAGAAAAAAGACAAACACACAAAACTGTATTTACTACAAGGGAATAAATGAGTACAAAGCCTGCCAGAAGATGTGAGGAAGCAAAGCAGAATCAACATCTTCAAACAAGAATGCAAACGGCAAATAACAATGGAAAATGTATGAAGAGAAATATTATTTATTTAATTATTCAATAAGTTACATATATATATATATATTAGATATATATATATATAATATATATATATATATGTTTTTTTTTAATATTAGCTGCTAAACAATGTTAATGGTAAACAAATCATTAACTAAATAAAGATATATAAATAAATAATGAGTTTTTAATGGTATATTTAGGTTGGAAAATTTTTAAGGTATTAGAGGTATTTGTAATAAAGGCTGCTAATTTGTAATAACTGGTGGTGGTTTCTACTAAGTTTACTAACATTCTGTTATATCCATTTTTTACAAATTAATAAATACCAGCCCCGAAAAAATCCCCACGAATATGAAAACACATCCACGACAGGGCTTTGGAGGGGAGGAGAGGCGGGCTGAATGATACATGTGCGAGTGTTTATTTTTCACTTTCTCGGTCCCCCCGCCGCCCGACCTTACGGGATATTTAGGATTTGGCCGCACCTCGCGCTGAGATACTGGGGGCGAAATGAAACTTTAACGCGCAAATGTGGCGATCTCTTCAAATGTTTATGATTTCATATGAAAAACAACTTTACTTTATGGTTCGGTTAAAAAGAGTACGCGACCGCTCTTGCTGGGAGCATATTCAAATTTATCAAGGCCCCAGACCACGGTAAAAAAAATGTTTTCTGCTACCTGGCCACCTTTGCTGAAGAGTCTCTGGATGTTGCATGGTCCAGGAATAGCTGAGTAATGGCGAAAAACTAAAAAAAGAGACAAATAAAATTTTTAGTTTGTAGCCGAATTATCCTTTAGCAAAATTTTGAACGCGTTTTTCTCGAAACTACGTTTTTTAACCTGGTTGACTAACCAACTAACTAAGAATCAAGCCGTTTCCCCGCAGGGGTATGCCGAGAGGATTGAACGCCACACTCGTCTATCCTGGCACACCACTTTTGCTTCGGCAATATTTATACATCTTCTCGTACAAGTTCTACGGTTGTTGCGGCTTTTAACAGGGCCATCCTCAAACACTTGTAGTATCCGATCGCATCAGGTTTTTCGCAGATGCCCTGTATTCCTGTTTATTTCAACACTCGCCTCATATATTCATATTAAAAAAACTGTATATCTGATTTCCACGCGCCAAGTCTTAAACTATTCAAAAATTCAATATCTATGACGCCACGTAGGGATTTTTTTAAAAGGGCCGGCCCCCTTCTATTTTTTTATGAACCATGAAAATTTTCCATGAAAATCGGTAAAACATTCACTTGTCCGCCATTTTTTTTAGATATCGAAATTCCCCTACGAGATGCTGTAAACCTATATGTCTAGTATCTAAATATATTTCTATTTTATTTTTGTGAGGAACCGTATGGCTTAATTGCTGTCAACCGCCGAGTGTCGTCTTGGAAGCAGCGTACACCGCAAACTATACTTAAGATTCCAGTACAAAAATTTGTATACAGTCTTCTATATATATATATTGACTATGAGTATTAATAATAAATATCCATGTATCGTTTGCTTGAAAATAATTATGAAAAATACTCTCTCGAACCGCCCACAAACCGTGATGTGGGGTCTTAAACCTTTTCGTTTCAGTGTCAAAAATATTATGATTTTATGCATTAATTCATCTTTGCATTGGATAAATATCGGTTTATGTCAATTTTATTTATCGTCGCAGTGCAGTGAGTTTGTAGAATATATGAAATCCTATGACAAATTGATACTTTTATAGTAAAATGCAGTCAATAATCTGAAACAGTGATAATTTATATATTAAAATCTGCTAATGTTTTACTGTTTTGATCATAACTTTGTTGCCTCTCTCATTTTTAACATCGTACAGAGTTTCGTTCAATAAATTTTATGCGTATATTTTTTATTTACGTACTTAATTTTTTTAATATAATTAACTTAGGCTTATTTTAATTTGTGATTGTTATTTTGATTGCTTTCTAGTGTACTTTCCTTAAAAACCCTTAAACGGTAAGGATGTCTTTTTGTTTTTTTACTTATTTTTTTACAAATAAATAAATCATCATGATCATTTCCATCCCTATAAGAGCATGCATTATCAGTTTTCGGTAAACCGATTTACCAACAAATATGGCTAAATTCAATTGCCAAATTATCTGTAATTTTTTTTCACTTTCTAATGAATTATACATATAATAATATTTTTACACTACGATATTTTTCGAAATTCGCAAAAAGTTGAATCGTGAAATTTTTGTTTATGGTTGGTTTACTCTGAATTTCGTGGAATTTTCTGTGGTGTAATAGGTATAATGAGCACAATGTGTTGGGGATCCGAGACTGACCATGGCGAAAATTACAAGCCCAACTTAAGGTTCTTCATTGATTATTAATATTCATTACGCTCACCCACGGTAGGAATATGCCGAGCCTACAACGATTTATTCACCGACATTGACATCTATCATGTGTCTCTATACCACCTAAAATCACAAGTGAGCATAATTCTGCGTCGCAACATTGTATTAATAGATGCAATTCTGCGATGCAAGATATAAATAAAGTTAGACTTACCTTAATATTGTTATTTAATTTATTACGTTTTATTCATTACTGTTACTACTTACGTCTTTAATTTTAATTTACTTATAATATTATAGGATAAAAGTTAATAAATGCATTACTATCTATTTACACTCTCATACATAAATATATTTGATTTTCTTAAATCTGTAATATTTTCAAACAAAAAAAAAAATAAAAAAAAATAAAAAAATCTCTTTGCTGTTATAAGTAAGTAAGTCTAGTATATACATTGTCTCTTTCAACATTTAGTCACAGCAATTTCATCAATTATTAAAATAACCATATCCTAATCAAGCGCCATCTAGTGTATGATGCTCAAATGATTTATATAATTGTACAAGGGCGCTCTTTGTGTATATTTTAGTACGGAAGATATATAAAATAAAGGCTTGAGAGGAGAAAGATTATTTTTTAAAAAATTTGAGAAACTGTTATTTTCTAATTCCGTTTTGTAACTCATTTTATGATATCTGTGACAAAGGGAATATTCCCTTCAGTTCTGATGAAAGATCGAGCAGTTAATTCTTTTATGTGATAAAGTGAGACAAGGGAAGAACACTTCTGTTCAGATCGAGGATCATCGTGATCAAGGGGGAATATATCTCCTTGATTTATTGCGATTCAGACCAAGCAAGGGATAAAACAACTACTGTCGTTCGTGGTGGCCAATGATATTTTCACATTTTTAACATTTTCATATAATAAAATTTTAACATATATTTACAAGTAAAATGAAACCAGAAGTTCCAGAATTTATGAGAATAATCCAGTCATTACAGATTTGTGTGGACCATACGAGAGATTTCGATAGTGCGTAATTCCTTCTTATTCTTCTATTCTTGTGACAATGTAAATCGTCTGACTTAAAAATAATCGTATTCATCTGACTTAAAAAAAAACTACACGTAAATCGAGCGTGCAGTACCGGAACGCGCGTTTCAATTTTAGCATCGTAATGGAAAGATTTGTACCTACGGATATCAGATTTATAATAAACAAAATTACGATACATGTTTAGTACAAAGTATATTTTTTATTTTATTCTATTTTATTTTGTTTGGAATTCTTATAGCTTACAACAAATAAATTGAACATATGATAAAATAAAAATATTGAGTCTCATGATTAACCTAAAATACTATATATTGTACATAAGTAAATGAAGAAACATATGTAACAGATGCAATGAAAAGATCAAAGGGATAACTTACTTACTTACCATCACGCTGTTTTCCCGTAAGGGTAGAAAGACAGGATAGAGCGCCACACTCTTCTGTCCTGACATACATATACAACTCTCGCCTTATCCACATTCATACGGATTCGCCTGCAAGCTTGACGGTTGTTGAGCCTTCTAGCGGGACCATCTTCCAGTATCTGGTTAATCTGGTCATGCCACGTCTCCGCGGTCGCCCTCTCTTTCTAGCGCCGCCAACATTTGCATTATATATCTTTCTTACCATTATTTTTTCATTCATTCGCTCAACATGCCCAAACCACCTGAGTGACCCTCTTTTAATTCTATGAATTATGCTAAGAACAGCTTTACATTCATTCCTAATATCTTCATTTTTTACTCTATCATAAATGTATTTGTCACACGTACGTCTAAGGGATCTCATCTCCACTGCATTCAGTCTAATTTCGTTCCTCTTCTGCCAGCTCCAGGCTTCACTTCCGTACATCAGTGTCGGTACCAGAACTCCATTATGTACCTCTAGTTTTGCCTTGGTAGACATTTCTATTAAAAATTATTGCATTCAAAGCACCGTTCACCTTATTCGAGTTCACTGAAAAATGTGTTAACCGGTCGGGTGCGAATTCGGCCTATTTTACCTGCGTTTATGAGTTTTTAAAGCTTATCATTGGTTGTATCTCAAGTTTTTGAATGAATGAACAAGTTCTATTTATCAAGTAACCTCATTTGCCGCGCAAACCGGACAAAAATCATTCCAAATGTCGTCTTCGAACCGCGCATTAATTGTGTTATTTATCTGTTAAAAAAGTGTTATTTTTAAATAAAAAAGTTTTGAAATTGAGTATTTGTATAATATTTGATATATTATAATGAGGTCTTCGTTATCACTGGCTGCTCAGTGGTTACACATGGCTCTAAGGGGTCCTTTTTGGGTAGTGGACCTGGAACTTCTGTTTACATACAAAACATCCCTGTAATTATCATATGGATCTTAAGTTAGAAATAGAAACTAAATCTCAGCTCGAGTATCACAATCCCATTTATTCATTAAATAAACAAACATTCTTAAGATCTACCTGATATGTTTTAATTATGCTTATGCAATTTACCTTCAGAGCGCGCATACCAAACTTATTCCACGATGCGACGACTGAATTGTAACATTTAATGTTTACTTTACTCATTGAATTTATTTTTTTGTATGGTAACTTGCCCATGGAATGAATTTAATATACGCCCCTTACCAATTCAAATTTACACAAATTAACAAACAACTTACAACATTCTAATATTAAGATTCTGTCAAAATTTTGAGATGGATGTTACATCGACGTTATGCAATACCATACGGTAAATGTTCAATGCACCAATTACGGAACCGCCATGATTAAATCATTTTAAATGTCCTTAGAAATGTCCCACACATTTTATAGAAACTTTGCTGCTAGCGAATTCAAACCCAAAGACGATGAAAACGACGCTCCCGCGTATTAAATTGACCATATACCGTACGAAGGGTTATCTTCTGCGACGCTTCCTTGGAGGCTTGGAGGCTTGATGATGCCTCCGTGTATCATGTCGCAGCATCCATCTCCTAGGTCGAACCAGCCGCACCGCTGAGGCTCGATGCGACCGCTTCAAGCTGTGATGCCCGAAATTCTCCTTTCCGTGTGCTGATTTGAGCTCCAGCAGCCGGCCATTTCTGCTTGGGGCTCAATCAGCTCCCACGTACCACGTACCGCGGAAAAGCTCCTATTTTGAATTAATAATAAAATTTATTAGTCCTATTACAAATATAACAATAAAAAGACGGTTTGTGTTATATCAGGTCAATCAAAACTATCATTTGCGTTTCTTACCCAAAATGGAAGCTCTTTCGCGTGTGCTCGCTACATGCTTGTAGAATCGGGAATGTGACGGGTTCGTAGTGACGTGCGCTAACATGCGCTAGACGCGGTGAGCGGAGTATACCATTTCAAAAATTAAAGTACTTGCATTGCAACATCGGGGTATATTCGCACATAATCTAGTTCTATTAATTACGGTTCGGGTAAAAACTTAATGTCACAATATTTAGAAGGAAAATATTGAAATACAATATCTTCAGTGTTTTTGTTTCCATGGTTCTATTCGATAAACATGTGCGTACATTTCTGACAATAAATTTCGTTACTTATTTTCATAATTAATGAATAAGATATTATTGTGCAGATAATTATTGAAGTCCGTATATTGAGAAACCAGAAAGTGCAACTTTTTAGCGATTATTGTTGATTTTGACATGGATTTAACCATCACAAAAAAGTGTCTAAAAAACAGCAATCGTGCGCGAAATTGCGCGGCATACCTGAGTTTGTCAAAAGAAAATAAATTTACAAGATTTTTAAATATTTCAGCGGACACTTTCTTACCTTTGTGGCTGTTGGATGTATAGCCAGCGCCCGCCGGAGCTGGTGAGAACTTTTTAGAATTATGCAGTTTTTAAAGTTTGAAATGCTCAACAGTATCGGCACCGGCGGGGGGCTCCGGTCCATGCATCTTCCTCAAGTCAAAACTTCAAAGTCCAAACGATAATGTTCCCAGAAGGGAATATTTATTAACGTGGGAGCGGTTAGTGGTGGCTGAACATCTCGCCCGCTTCCGACAAGCCAATTTATAAAGTGAATCTTAAATGTGAAATATAACGAACCTCCTGCGGAAACTTTCACAAAGCTTGTAAACTTCAACGTTAAAATATCATTCGGAAACTACAAGTTTTGTTTTTATTTTTATCAAAAACAAAATACGAAATGTTCCGCTAGGTTTCTTTAAATGATTGGCCTGTCAGAAAATGCATGTTTTATAAATAGTTATATTTTTTTTATGTTTAAAGTATTAATTTTTCTGTTTCTTATATACATACTTGCTTTTAACTTTATATTATATTTATCATTATATATTTGTATCTATATTTTAAGTATTTTCTTTTCTCTTTAAACTATCTATATATTCTGATTATGTACACTTTTCTATGTATTGTAAAAGCCCTACAGGGCGCTAATTAATTAATAAATAAATAAATAATTAATTTGTGGTTGGACATAATTATTTATTTTAATTAATTGCGGCGTCCACTTCTCAATTACCCCCACCATTACTGTAGCCACGCCCTCGTTCAAAAATTGATATGTTCGCTAGAATAAGTAATGGATAGTTAATTTGCGTCCAACCTGATGAAGATACAGTGGCATCGAAACCGGTAGACGTAGAGTTACTAGTTTAATGGTTTATACAAAGTTGTTTAATTAATTAAAACTAATAGTTTTAAATGTGAGATAACGATAGAAATTATAGTGGCTGACTTGCTTTCATCGAGAGAAAGACGAATGTAATTAACAAAGTCATATATGTTGATTAGTCCTACATATAGAAAACTCACAAATGAGGTGGCTTGGACATCTGCTAAGTATGTCAGAGGAACAAGTAATAAGAAGTATCCTCTTGGCAACCCCGGAAGGAACCCAGATTAAGCTGGGAGAAACAACAAAACAAAATGTATGAAAACAGAATGGGTCTGGTCTGGTTTACTCATACAGAAGCGGCACAAGACGGGGGAATATGGAAGCAATTTTGGGCCCCCGACCCCGCTAGGACAAGGGGATGAAGATGGTGATGATGACTATGGTGATAATCATTTGACGTGCTTGTGGTCTAGTGAATAAAGCAACCTGCCTAGGTATCCAGTGGTGGTGGGTTTGAGCCTCATTCCAAATCAGCAAGATAGTCCTATTTTTCAGGCGATTATCTTATTTTAAAAATAGTAAAAAAAAGATGTGACGCATATTTCATGAAAGCTGCTTTATTTTTGCATCCTTATATTTGGGTTTACTTTTCTGAATGTCTGTCAGGGACGTCTGTCTGTAGGAACAAATATTATTAACAATATTTGACCAAGAACTTCCTGAACAACAATCGCTGTGAAATTCGGCAGATAGACGCAATCCGGATGATAATACACTAATCATTATTTTTGATTAACTAAAAACTTTGTATAAACCACTTGGAGTAACTTTATGCCTACCGGTTTCGATATCACTGTATCTTCGTCAGCAAACACTAATGGTATAGAATTATCTTACCAATAAAGTTAAAAGCATGGCCATTATCACTATTTTTAAGTGTTTTATTTCAATTTAAAGATCTATCTATACCTTAAAAAAACATCCTATACTTTTACTTGAAAAAATAAGACTTCGCTAAAATTAGGTCTTTTACGTATTTCTGAGCAACAGTTATTTTAAAATAAAACAAAAAATCAAGAAAAATAATAGAAGTCTCACAGATACGAAGCTATTTATATGGGAAAAATTTATGGAAGTTTTTACAGGGTGGCCCAGGGCTCATGAACTGTATGAACTGGCTTAAGTGGTCACTTTGCATAATGCAACGCTCATCAATTCCACCGTAAGAACATCCACACCTTATCAAATCTTTAAAGTTGTATACATTTTCCAAATTAGTTTTTCTCGTATATTCGAATGGACTGTGCTGGAGAAATTTGTATTCTTTCTCATGACACAGAATACATAAATTTCTCGTCTGGTAATTATACCTCTATATTTAAAAAAATTGTTGAAAAAATCTTATAAAAATGTATTTTTACGATGATGACACGTCATTGTAATCAGTCATCATTATTTAACAGCAGCGTGCAGTGAGAACATGAAGCATGACTTTTTCCTAAGCATATTTTTTGAAAAGAAATCTAAATAAAGTATATATTTCGTAATATTCCTATCACAATAATTAACATATTCAGATTTTAGTATTTCATAATATTCTGTTAGATAAATATTTAATTTTGATTTTTTTTTCAAATATACTGCTAAACATATATATTAATAATATCGTAGGTGGATTATGTTTATTGTGTTTACTAATCCATTTTCAAATTTTTATTTTTCTGTTCTCTTTTTATATTTTTTATTGTTTATTTCATGTTTTTATCTGTTATTATACTTTTTATGATTCTACATATTCTTATTAGATTCTACAGTTACAAAACTACACTGACACTCAGCAACGTGCCCAAGGGCTAGTTGAGTGGCGATTCCAAAAATTGTATTCACGTTAAAAAATATATATATGTTATGACGTGAGGTTCTGATGCTTCCATCAGAACTCCTCGTCACCACCAGTTTTGCTCAGTCGGAGAAGAATGGGACTCACCTTACTTCTACATTTCAAACTCGGGGTATTTCTGGTATAACGCTGCACTTCAGCTGTCTCTTATTTTAACATATTTAAAGTTGCAACAGTTCAATGACAAGGGTTATACAACGAAACATTATTAAGTTAACATGTGAATTTATTCAAATTAATTTAATCAAAAATTAATGGTGCCACAGAAGGTGACAATGTTCCATAAAATATTTTTGTGAATTTTGCACATCGAAATCTTTTTTTGTACAATAAATAGAGTTGAATAATTTAATTTACCGCGCCTCGACATCATCGCTAGCGGCCGCATTAAACAAGGATGGAAAAGACAGTCGAAACTAAATACTTTTATACTACTAGCGGTGACGCAGCGCTGGTGTCGGAAACGCCGGCAATCACATTCTGTAGATTCAATTAACATCAGGTCAAAATTTCTATATCAGATTCAAAAACAATGAAGCTACAATAGGCTGTGCGAACACATTCGCTTGGTGACATCGATTTCAGATAACGTGTTACAATTTCTGGCACAAACACCGCTTCCGCATGTAGTTAGCAATGTTCGTTTAAAAACGGCACAACCCCTGATGCACTTGTTCTATTCAATTTACGGAGCCAGATAAACTCCCAGCTCGCTCCAGGCGTGACGTGAAGTTGATAATTAAAAAATTTGGAATACCAGGCATGTCGTGGTCTTCATTTTATTGGCCTTGCATCTGAAGCAGGATTGCTCCCTTATGGGTCCAGAGAACAACCCCGCCCCGAGGCTTTGGGCTGCCGATGCAGATGACTTCCGGAACATCATCTCTGCAGCTGCCCCCCAGGCGTTGCAAGGAATGCACCTTTCACTCCACGCCGCGTCACCTGGCCATGGCGCGAAACGCTGACGTGGAAGGACCCTCTCTTAACACGAGGGTTCACAGAAAGGCTCACATCTTGCGTGCGGAAGTGTCAGATTTCGAATGCGCCATTTTGAAACACCGTCCCCGACCGCCGTGAAACTATCTGCAGTAGACCAAAGACATTTATCTTTTCCCATAGAGCACTCGCGGTACCTACGCGGATTAAAATCAATTTTGGTGCAGATATTTGGTGCGGGGATCAATAAATTCATTGCTTTTAGATGTTTCGCGAAGAAGTGTAACGAACAGAGGTTGCTACGTCAAAATGTATGTTTTGCATTCTTAATAAATAAATTACACGCGCCTATAAATACTTGCATAACCTTAACATTTTTATCGCGTTCTAGTCAAGCAACACGGGTGTAACATTTTTAAGTAGACTGTGACGACATTTAAAACAACTATCCCACTCAAAGTAGTTATCATTCTCACTCGCACAACATTCCGCCACCGCATCACCCGTCTCCGCCTCCATCGCCCAAGGGTTGAGCCCTTAATTGAACAATTAGAAAAAAATAAGCGGCCTTTATCTCCAAATGATGCGAAAAAAGTGTTAGCTCGCCGTGCATCAATTTCGTACGGAGGCTTCCCGGGGTCACTCAAGCTGTTTTAGCCGGGGGAGGAAGAAGCGGACTTTGCTTCGAGTAAATTGGGCGTAAAAAGATGATTAGATCAGATGTTCCGTGCTCGGGCTCTGTCAGTCGGCTCTGTGTCCAATTTACCCTTATCGAGTTCTTATAAGGGTTTTTCGGCGTCAACCGACCCCAGCCGGGTGGCCGGCGACGCTCTCATCCCCCGCGACAATTTATTTACCGAAAGATATTTTTTAATTAACTCGTATTCAAGTAAACAACGGACGCTGAAGAGTTTTTGTACTGTATTATATGAATAAATTTTTATTAGTGTTTATTTATTTCTTTATTATATTTCTACGGTTTACAACTATTACAATAAATAACAATAATATATAATATATAAACATATTCCATATATCTGCACAAATTCCACGTATCTTCACAAAGATTCAACATGAAAATCTCCGTAGCTAAGACTAAGAGCATGGTGACATCGAAACTGCCAATACCATGCGAGCTTGCAATTGACGATAAAATAATAGAGCAAGTAACAAGCTTCAAGTACTTGGGTGTCGAGATATCCAGCAGTAACGACCTCTACGAAGAAGTAAGAGAGCAAGCAAACAAAGCCGCAACTATTGCTGGATGCTTGAAAAATGCTGTCTGAAGAAACGAACATATGCTTAAGGAGAGTAAAGTGAAGATATACAAGACCTGTGTCCGCCCAATCATGACGTACGGTATCGAGACAAGGGCTGACACTACCAGAACAAAAAATCTCCTAAGAACAACTGAGATGAAGACTCTCCGACCCATTGCGGGACTGACAATCCGAGACCGAGTGAGGAATTCCGAAATATGAAGGACTTGTGACGTCGAGGATATTGTCCCATGGGAAAGATCTAGAAGACGTTACTGGAGAGATCATGTGGAGAGAGCTTGTACTGAGAGAGTAGTGAGCATATCAGCGAACAAGCTGCCGTCTGGTACCAGACTCCCATAAAAGATAGCGAGATAGCTGGACATCTGTATCCCAGGAACAGGCTCCGAGCAATGACAGGACGCAGTCCTAGATGAAGCAGAAGAAGAAGAAGATATTAACATATCTAGATAACAGTGTACATTATATATGTAAATAAATGATCATTTACAAATGTATACATATACATACATTCATACATACATATGAAATTTATTAAACAGTATCTTTTATAATAATTGTTGGATTTGATTATGCTAGAATAATGCGTTTATAAAATGTGCCTTAAATAGACGTTAGGGATGCATTCTTCTGCTCTGATCCAATCCCCTCTCGAAAAACCGGGGTTTCGTTCATCTCTTTACAATTTAATACTCTGTGACAGAATGTTAAAAAAACATATTTTTTTCTAAGTTCATATATCCAAAATTAATTAAAGACAATTATAAAATGTATATCAGTATGAACAAAGACATCTATTCGCATATGTTTTGACAAAGTTTAATCAAATGAATTAATGGTAAAATGTTCGTTAAGGAGTTATCGGTAACGACGTAAGTTAACGCTGAGGATATCTGCAATTTTTGCATACTCGTTTCCTAGGATGGAAAGTCTGTTGATCGTTGAGTATTTTTGGTGAGATGTGTTGCTTTTGTTGCAGTGAAAAAATGCTTGTGATCGGGTATTTCTGACCGGTGCGTGAAAAGATATGGGTGGTAAGAGTTCTGGGGAATCCAAGTTATAAGAATGAATTATTTTGTATAGATATATAATCAGCAATAATGCATCTGTCGCTAAGTTTAATTAGACCTGTCTGAATAAGAAGTTGATTATAATTGATGTGTTCGATTGGAATTAATTCACGTATCTTGACGTATGAATATAATTAACTTTTTTGCACCATGGTAATCTATTTAACAGAAAAAAATACGTTAAATTTTAATTATAATTTTATTTCATAAAAATTTTGAAATCATACTAATTTAAAAAACGGGATGAGATTTGGCTATTGGATAGGAAGTTACGGACGGATATTATTATTATTGGGGATGGAGATTGTTATAGTATTGTAACAACGTATTCTGTCCGCCAACCAGCAAAAAACACGCCATTGTAGTAATATTTATGCAAAAATTTAATAAACAAATAAATAAAAATATTTGCAGAAAGGGAAATCGCTTCATTGTTTGTCTCCAAGACAATCGTGACATGGCTGAAGAATTGGTGGTCAAAGTCAGTTGAACGAAATCAAATCGCGAGAAGAAGAAGACGACTAATTTTAAATATTTTGGCATCCAAATTATAATGATTTCGTTGTCTGTCGGTTCCCGTAACTTCGTGTAACGTCAGTAACTTCTTTATAGTATTTTTTTTTCGCAACAAACGTGTGAAAGTACCGTCATTTTTGACGAGTTACAGCCAGTTCTATAATAAATACACATGTTTAGAAGATACTTGTGAACGATCGACAATTTGAAACAAAGTCTGTAACATCGTGTATTGAGCACGGCCAGTTAAATAAAGTGTCCAAAAAGGTAACTTAAGATGGCGTCAGACGCAATTCCATTTTGATTCCCTAGCACCGTTTTGGTTAAGCAAGCACTGCATCATGCTAATCGAGCGGAACCTATAAAACAGACCTACACAATGGAATGGAATATCTGTCATACTTACCAACCCATGAAACATTTCCAAACACTCGGTGAACATTTAAATATATTATATTTGAACGACGACGTACATATTTATATTGTCAGAGACATCTTTATTATCATTATTAAAGTTAAACTTTAAAGAAATCAACATTCCCCACACAAACACTATTCAAAATATTTCCAGTCCCGAAGTAGAAACTATGTATCCAAAAAATATCAATTATGTAACTCATCAAAAGAAACGAAAAATCTGAAAAAACACATCACCAAGATTACGTGACGACTTTAAAATTCCAAAATGCAATACAAAAAAATATGAATAAAATTTCATGTAGGTACTTAGGCATAAATTTTTTTAACAATCTTCCAATTGAAATAAAAAATATACAAAATACAAAACAAATTAAGAGAACATCAAAATAAACACAACTAGACACCATTACCCTCAAAATTACTACTACTTAAAACATACACTACTTCATCCCATATATATATTTATATATATATATATATATCTATAATGTAAAATAGTTATATGTAAGAATAATTATATGTACAAAGCACAAGAGCAATGCTCTTAAATGGAGAGGTACTATGTAAAACACAATTATATAAGTTATGTATTTTATTGTTTTAATAGACTAGAAAAAAAAAATGTAATAAACTGAATGCAATACTAAAATAATTGAAGAAATAAAAAATAAATAACATAATCTATATTATAATTGCGCTAAATACGAACGACTAATAAGTTTTTTCCATTGCCAGCTAAAAAAAAGTAACAAATCGTACGTATGTTTTTTTTTAAGTTACGAGGTGTACAGATTATTTTAAAATATATTTATATCATTATGAAATCACGGAAAATGAAATGGTTCGCGTCTTTGCGAAGCCCTAGTATACAGTATTTTTTGACGGTCCACGGAGAGGCGGTGGTAGCAATGTTGCTAGGGTGCCGCGCTGGCATTTGCGCGTCCGAGGTTCGCGTCCTACTTCAAGCCGTTAAATTTCGTTTTTTAGCCCCAAATTCGAACGAAATTATGGACGACAGACAGACATCATAATTATTATGTTTGATTATTTAATGTGTAGAAATATTATATTTTATTATCTAATATTCAAATCATTTTAAAGCGAGATACATCGGAATTTTTATTTTCTTACGTCAATTTTATTTTTTCTTGGGGCAATTATATTTTTGACGTTTAATTTTTAGAGAGCAAG
Organism: Agrypnia vestita; assembly: GCA_016648135.1. Taxonomy (NCBI): domain Eukaryota; kingdom Metazoa; phylum Arthropoda; class Insecta; order Trichoptera; family Phryganeidae; genus Agrypnia; species Agrypnia vestita. The sequence continues at coordinate 48,475 of JADDOH010005090.1, forward strand.
TATCCAGGCTGCTGTGAGTTTCCTAAGGGGGGTAGCGGGAGTAGAGTTCCTATTCCTTTGCATAGAAAAAGCACAAATGAGGTGGCTTGGACATGTGCTAAGAATGCCAGAGGAACGAATACCAAGAAGAATCCTAGAATAGAATATATATATAAACGGTTGGAAATGTGTCAATGTTGAAAGTATCTACGGCGACGGATCATTTTGTTGGTAGATCTCTTTTCATTTAAGAAAGACAATCAAATTAGTATGTGTACGCCGTGCGTACGACGCACATTGTTTCGTTGTGTTGGTGTTAATACCTGTAAACACCAATACACTGAAAAAATTTGCGACGTACGCACGGCTTTCGAACACTAATTCGATTGTCTTTCGTAATGGAAAGACGTATAAACGTCCATGCTTTCATTTTATAAAATAATATCGAGAATACGCAGCATCTGTCCATTGACTGTAGAACATCCTTTTCATACGCATAAGATTGCACGAGCTTGCTCAATGCGGAATTTGATTTCATTGGAAGGATCTCATCATTAATTTATATTGCAGTCCAAGTATACAATCTTCTTCTTCTCTGTTGGATGTAGGCCTCTTCAATTTTCCTCCACTCATCTCTGTTTCTCCCCTTCCGCATACAGGTTCCTCCTGATTGCTGGACTATGTCATCAGACCACCTTTTGGAAGGTCTTCCGACGCTTCTATTTTTCGTCAAGGGCCTCCACTGTAGGATTCTGGGTGCCTGTCGAGTATCCTCCTGTCGAGCCGTGTATCCAGTCTTAAGCGGAGCCTGTAACCGCTAGAAGACGCGTCCCCGGGTGGCGGATAGGGGAATGCTCGCCAGATATGGAGGGCAGGAGGGAAATAAAATACTTCTGTTATAAATAGCGTCTGTTCCCTATGTTAGGGGCGGCTACAAACAGCGTCTGATCGCCTTTCTAAGTATATAATATGTAGCAGATGTGATGGAGTCACCAGTGAGGCAGATGCGGTGGCTGTATTTGATATACGTGTATTCGCGAAGGCGCAGGGTGACTGTACATCTCTGCTGAAATGTACAGCCGGCCTGGCGTGTAGGAATGTGTGCGTGAGGCTGATGCGTATCGCGATACAGGATGGAAGAGAAATATGTACTTACGTTTGACTAGAAGTTTATTGTAGATACAGTTGCTTTACAATATATAATATTAGCGTTAAAATATGTCTGAGCATGGGCGCCGGTCGAGGAAGGAGTGTCGATGGCGTCTCAGGCTTTTGGTCGGGCGCTAATCCCTCGAGCGTGATTGGCTCGTTTGGGACGCTCGAGTGACTAGAAGTTCAGGCGGGCCTGGCACGCCACAAATACATTTTAACTTCCCAAATTCGTATTTACAATATAAATCGCATGTTAAACGCTAGATTTTGATTGAATGCGAAAACAGTAATCGCCCGCAGCTACCTCCATTAAAAAGTGTACATGCACGGTAAATCTAATTTGCCGCGCAGAATGGTTAACAGTTTTCCCAACTTACCTGACGTGTTATACCCGGAGAGAATTTACCGTAAATCCCACTATGACCTGCCCCACACAGTATCAAGTTGCGCATGAAACATTTTCAATTAACCGGCTGTGTGCATAGTGCAATTTTCCGGGTACGGTGTGTCCACAAAGTCATTATCTGCCTCAGATAAATCATTGAAAATTACCATTTAGCTGTCGATGTTTGGAGTATGGCGACATCAAGCAAGCGATTAAAAATTAATATTATTGGCAGATTTGGCGTAAACCTTATAGAGAATATTTGTGATGATCATTAAATTGAGTGAAAAACATTTACTTAGTTACCTCTATGTCTGTATAATAATTATTTTTTATTTTACTACTTACGTTTCGAGAGCAAGAGAATCTCTCATCGACAAGTAAGGTTTTAAACAGACTATTTTCGTTGTCTAACTAGTATTAACTTTTCTGAATTCGCAAACCACATCATGGATAATAATCATTATTTAAATTCATGTACTATTCAAGTTCTCCATCTCGTTACGCGTAATACTAATAAAATGAATAATTTTGTATGTTTAGAAATTAAAATTAATTTGATCTCGCGTATTAATTTGGTTAGCAATATTATTTTAATAACATTTTTTTAATTTCTCCTCTTCTCTCAATATTTCCGTTACAACCACCTTTACACCAGTAACTCCGGCTTAGTTTGTCAGTACTTTATCAATTAATTATTATTGATTTGTTTTTCCACCTACATAGGTAATTCACGTAAAATTCTATATTTAAAAGTATTCAGTTTAGTACCTACTTCACCTGTAGAGGAAAGATTCTGTTACAATCAAAACTTAATATAAACCTACCATATTGTAATTTAAAATATGTTTTATTTTAACTTTGTAATGCACACACGATATGAGTTATTAATTAGTATGTTTGAAAGGGTTTGAGAGGAACAGTCCCCCTCATTTGATTGATAAATGATCCCACGATTAGATTTTTTTTATTTATTTTTTATTAAAAAAATAGAGATGCGAACACAATACGTTTTACATCAATATTCTTACTATTTTCAAACTAAGCTAAACTCTTGTTCTATGAAAATAGGACTAACTTGCTGATCTGGAGTGAGGTTCGAACCAGTGACGTTTGGATCACGAGGCGAGAGTCCTAACCACAAGACCAACAAGCTACTCTTAGATTGATAAATGTTGTTTTTAAGGTATTATCTATGCCTGATGATGAGAGGGACTGCTCCTCTCGAAACTATAGCAGTAATTTAATAACTCATGTTTCGTGTGTATATTACAAAGTTATAATAAAACATATTTTAAATTATAATGTTACACCACGAAGTATCTGCTAAATCTTCCAATAATATTACCATATTATTATTGAACTCACGTAAAGGTAACATAGTTAATGTGTTTTTCACTCTACTTAATGATCAACTAAAATTTTGTCGTTCTCAGGTTTTCATGGCCCTTTAGAATCTTCTATGATATTATAACGCGTGCGTATGACTTTTCTCGACAACGTTTTGGATCCTACCATCAGGGATGATGTGTTAATATTATGATAATTATGAATAAATTACTATATTTTGTATTTTTTCCCTACTTTTATTTGAGAATATCACTGCTACGTGTTTCGGAAACTTCCGTTCCCTTCTTCAGGCGAGTGTAGACAAGTGTGTAGGAGTTTCTGGTATATGGGCTGCGGGTCCAGTGGAAGTGTAGGGCTATGATGGTGGGAGATAGGAAACATTGTGAGAAGGGGTAAAGTGGAGGGTTGTAATTGATTATTGATGATATTATTTTATGTATTTGAATTTTCATGAATTTCAAATGTTTCTAAATTTTATTATTTATTTTTTTATTTATCCATGTGCCGATCTTCAGCTTCGATTCTTTAGGTTTGGTCGTGGTGCCTTTCTCCATGCTATAAAAGTTTGTGGCAAGCAAACTGTTCTCGCTCGAGATCGCATGCCACATATTATAGGTGTACCCATAAGTAATCAATTATTTTTGGTGTGGAATGTTTTGTTCCAGTCAAGCTTAGTAAAATGAACGTGTAAAGACATGTTTTATACGCAATATTATAATCCGTGGTCTTGTGACTTGTGACAATTAGGTAAATAATTTTTTTTTATTACTCTGTTGTAAAATGGCGGACCATCAACTAACTTAGAAAATTTACGTCATTGCATGCTGTTTCATTTTCTATCGGGTGTTAATGCAACGGTTGCAACAAAGAAAATTTGTGATGTGAATGGAAACGTATTGAAAGTAAATAAGTGCCAATGTTGGTTTAGAAAATTTTCAGATGGTGATTTTGACTTGTCTGATAGCGATCGAAGTGGGCGCCCGGTAGGGTGTAAAACACCTAGAAGCATATTTTTCTTAAAAGTCTACCAACAAGATGGTAAAAGGTCGAAGATATGATGGAGATTAAATCGATCAAAAATAAAATTAAATGTAGTTAAATTCTTTTTTTGTTGCCACTTTAATAATTGATTACTTATGGGTACACTTAATATAAAGATGAGTACCTCAAAAACAGAGGTGATGGCTATAGGAAGGGGCCAAACTCAGTGCAGCAAACTCGCAGACACAGCTGAAACAGGTTGACAGATTCAAATACATCGGGGTCAAATTCTCCAGCGATGGACGGCAACCTGGAGAAATAGATCGAAGAATAGGTGCGGCAAGCGGTGTGTTACTTTCTGTCTAAAGCTCGGTGATAAGGAAAGCTGAGATGAAAGCAAAGATGGCAGTGTTCAAAGCAGTATACCGCCCAATGCTTACGTACAGTCACCAGATATGTATGCTAAACGAAAGAACACGCTCTAGAGCGTATTTATTATAGGAAAGTAGTGTCTGCAATTTTCACTAATTTTGTTGAAAAATAACTAACGCCTACTTCGAAGAAGAGATGAAAAAGTTCAACAGGATAAACTGGATTTAAAATCCATTTCAAGACAACATACCGACTGAAATGTCAATAAAGTGAAGAGCTTATTAATTGATTAGAAGATACGTCGCTGAAAAATACTTTGAATCGCAAGCAATTAGCAAAATTCTGGCTTTCAGTTGCTGACACTTATCCCTGCTTTCTGACGAAGCGATGAAAGTCCTCCTCCCCTTCACTACCTCATGTGAAGTGGAATTTTCTGGCATGGTTTCTATTAAGACTAAAATCGTAAATAATTGGACGTATAAATTTAATGCGATTAAAAGTGACTAAAATTGAAGTCGACGCGATAATATGTGGACGTTTTTCTTTTTTTCTTAATTTAACAGTCTTTCATACGGTTACAATATGAATTGGGAAAACGTGAGGCAGGAGGTAGGTTCCGAAAATTTAATTTTCTTTTGGTGGGTAGCGGTCCTGTCAACTTTGGGAACAACTCTAGAGTCCAAGTAGCTGAAATGAAGTACTTGAGAGAAGTGGCAGGGGTTACGAAATGGGATCGAATAAGAAACTCGATCCGAGACGATCTAAACATTGAACCACTGCTACTCTTCATAGAAAAATCGCAACTGAGGTGGCTTGGCACGTACTAAAAATGTCTGATGACCGAATTCCTAGGAAAATACTGAGTGCGATTCCTGAGGGAAGACGTCCAGTGGGCCGCCCCGGACACAGCTGGGCGACGCAACTCCAGAAACTGTGTGAGGAAAGGATGGGAATATAATGGACGGAGGCTGCACAATCAGCGCAAGACAGGGACGAATGGATGCGCCTTGTTGATGCAATGGGTCCCCGACCCGAAAAGGACAAGGGGAAGAAGATGAGATGGGATGAGATTTTTTTATTTATTTAAAAGATTATAAATACATATGATTTCTAAAACCAAATTAATTAATCAATTAGAAAGACATACAGAAAAATCTTATCCACGAAAAACTATTTGGTTACTATCGGGATTCGAACCACGGATCTCCTCCTTTCCGAGGCAGGCGCGTTATACAATTACGCTATTTCCGTGAATATAGTAACGAAATATTTTTTCGTGCATTAGATTTTTCTGTACGTCTTTCTAATTGATTAATTAATTTGGTTTTAAATTTCACAGTACTTTGTTCTGAAAAAATTGCAACTTCACAATAAGATTGTGTTCCTGAATATAACATATGATTTCTTTTATAGCAATGATAATTAGCAAGTATTAATAATCAAATTATTATTATGTGTTAAAACTCACCAAAAATAATTAAGATTCTTGTGTGTGGTGAGAGATTATTTCATTTTAGTCCATATGTAGAATATGGTAATAATTTATGTAGAATATGGTCCTTTTCTACAAAATGGTAAGTTAATTATTAAAATGATCCCCACAAGCTAATCGCCACTTCAATCAATTATTTATGTTAATCAGACAATGTAAAGGTTACAATGGCATAATAGATAAGCAGAATCTATTTATTGAGTCTCAATGGTTAAAGTATATTGTTAATGGATAGATTTTTAATGTGACTTTATGAATGTAATTTATGTGTTTATTTCAGTATACAAATATTATTGTAAAGATTGCAATAATTCTCAAATTGGCGGTTTTATACCTTAATGATACCATCGTAGTTTTATTTAATATATTGTCACGTGTCGTGGTTGCAGGAGGAATAAATGAAACGCTGGAATGTGATAACGGATTTATTGAATACCGATTACTTAATTAACCTCACGTACAAAGTTACTTATCGCTATTAAATGTAACGCTATTTCTTAAATTAAACTGTTTCGCAATTTATCACTCGTAAATAGACACTATATATTCGCTTTAATACTTTATTCACTGTTCGCTAGAATATTCCATCAATTCCCGCACCTATTACTATTCGCTTCGGTTTATCTAAATACTTAAGAACTATCTAGTATCGCTGTCGAATCTCCGCTCGCTTGGCATCACTGCTTCTTGCCGCTACCGCTCGCTTGGACGAACTGTCCCGCTGCCCGCGGCTAGCTTCGCTCATGTTATCGCCTGTTAACGCCTAAGGAAAATAATCTTCGGTTACTCCTGCGTGTCGTATTTATACTGGCTAACGCTGTTATCGAAATATCGAGAAGTTTCCCGCGTTATCGAGAAGTTCCTCGCGTTTTCCAGACTTTTGGAGATATTTCTCGAAAGTCGGAGGTGATTCCAGATCTTTCGGTAGTATTGTACCAATTTCAAACAACTGTCACTTTGACAGAAGTGCGTGATTATTTTTTTTTAGCCTCGTTACGATATTATATTAACGTAAGATTGCCTGTCTATGTATGTACATGCATACTTTGGAGAGATGTCTTTTATTATTATTTTATTGGGAAGCAGACAACATGTAATGTTCGAGGCATGTTCTCGCTATACACGTAAATTTTTTTACCATCCACTTTTCACTCATACGTTCCACATTTCACGTAACTAAATGAAAGTTTATACTTTATTTAGATGTTTACATTGAGTATTAATAATCACACTGTATTTATTCTGTATCCATTTAAAGCTTTTCGACCGCGGCCGGCAAATGTTTAATTTTAATTCATGAACAAGGAAAACATATTTTATGTTTGCGATTCAGTTTTGTTTGCGTATTGTTTGTATTAAATTTTTCTATAGGAATAATAGATTCGATGCGGGCTTTTTAAATCCTTACGGAGGTCTAGTATAATTTTTTTACTATGCTGAAACAAATAATATTCTCATCTTGAATAATTTGGATACATTTTAATTATTTGAACTCACGCTTAAGGATCCGTGTCACTGTTGATTTAGAAAGTAAATTGAAAGATGTTATTCTTCATTTATACCAATAAAAATAATTTTTTGTCAGTCTGTTCGTGACTTTCTGTAACGTCTGTAACTTCTTATATAAAAACATAATTTTTCTTTTGTTTTTTATTCTTTGGGAAGCGACATGTAAAAGTACCGAATTTTTTTGACTGGTTACAGATAGTATAAAAATAATTATATGTACTCAGTGTATAATCCCCCCTTTTATAATATTATTATTACTTATTTTTTATTGGCACTAAGATTTATATATATAAATAATAAATATTCTTGCACTACTGTACTTACTGAAAGAGCACTGTCTGCTATAATACAGTAAAATACTAGTGTAGCAGGCAGGGCGTCAAATTAATGCAGTGTTTACTTTGTTGCCAAGACCTTCAGCAACAATGAAACATGGTTATATATTTATTATAAACACTACAAAAAATTGTCACCTATGAATGTGAAGTAAATCTATCTAACATACATGTGCAGAAAAATTTTCAGATTTGTAAATATTAAATTAAAACTACCCATTTTAAAAATTAATCACAGCATGCTTATGATGTCCTATGTTAGTCAAATATAAATCAATTTATAAACTGATCATATTTCTGAATTATGAATTAGTTTCATGATGACAATACGTTCAAAATATATATTCTTCTACGGTAATACGATATCCAAATACCATATACGCTCGTCATTGCCGACACTACAAACACTGGGCAATGAGAACAGTGAGAATGTAGATATATTCCAACAACAGCTTGACTTCTTTCAAGATAAATATGCAGTCGATTAGGAGACAAACGTAGTTTTTATAGTATCATGTGCTAATGTTTAACTATTACATTTTACTCATTGGATTGATTGCTTTTTTATTTTTCGTAGACCTCCCGGATTGCTGTATGAAACGTAAATAGCACGCAGATTTCTCATTTCAACTTAACTAATTAACTAATACTTGTAGTATCTGATCGTGCCAGGTCTTTTGCTGACTCCCTCTATTTCTTTTGCCTTCAATACTCGCCCCATATATTTTCCTAACCATCCTTTCCTCACTCATACGTTCTACATGACCAAACCATCTCAGCACTCCTTTCTTTATTCTGTCTATCATACAACAGCCAGCATTACATTCACTTCTAATTTGTTCATTCCTCACTCTATCGACCAAAGATTTTTCAAAGATAGTGACCGCATTTCCATCGCAGTCAGTCTACTTTCATACCTTTTGTGCCAATTCCAGGGTAAACTTCCATACGCCAGAGTTGGCACTAGAACGCCATTATGTACCGCCAGTCTTGGTTCTTTTGACAGGTTCTTATTGGCCATGATGGCATTTGGAGCATCATTAACTCTGTTACCCGCAGTCACTCTCCTTTCGATATCGTTCTCAGAGTTTTGACTTTAATTTAATAAAATAATTAATTAATTTCCAGTGTATTCATTTGTCTCCTGCAGTTACGATGTGTGACAATTCTTATCTTAATATTTCAACGATTCTTGCAATGCAACTTCAGACTCTCAAATCACAGTGTCGAATAGTAATTATTGTACACGTTTGTAAGCGAAATTTTCTAAAAGTTTGCTGAGAAATTTCGTATGCATATTCTGATATTGCAAGTAATAAAAGCTAAGTGTTCGAGCTGAACGCCAGTCAAGGTAGCTGACATTTTACCAAGAATGCAGCCTCGGAGTCAGGAAAAGTTCCCGTCATACTGTTGGTATTTTCTTATTTGAACTTTGCTGCTAAGGTCGAGGGCTGTCATGTTGTGTTAGTTTGGAAAATTAAGTTTGTTGGCGGTTTTGTTTTTTAGTCTCTCAGCGTTACATCTTATTAAAATTGTTATGTTCAGGACATGGTTGTTAAATATTTTACAATAGTTTTAATATTTCCCTGTTATTTCATACACCGGGTTTGATACCCTGTCATATCACACTATAGGTATTATGTAATTTTCTGAAGTATAAGATCTGTTGAAACCAATTAAATCTAATTGTCCACCCTTTTATCACTTACAAGAATCCACGTCCCAGCAAGGGCTACCAGAACATCTGCCTCTTCCACATTCCTGTCGCTCGCACCAACTCCGGATTGCGCTCACCCATAGTGGGAATGTGCCGAGCCTACAACGATTTGTTCACCGATATTGAAAACTATCATGTGTCTCTATGCCATCTAAGATCACAATTGAACATTATTCTGCGTCGCAAAATTGAATTAATATTTAATTGATGATTCAATTTTGATTCAATGTTGCGATGCAAGATATAAATATAGTTTCACTTATCTTCTTCTTCTTCTTCTTCCTTAGCCTATTTCTATCCACTGCTGGATGTAGGCCTCTTCCATTTTCTTCCACTCATCTCTGTTTCTCCCCCTTCGCATCCAGGTTCTTCCTGCTTGCTGGACTATGTCATCAGACCACCTTTTGGGACGTCTTCCGACGCTTCTATTTTTTGTCCAGGGCCTCCACTGTAGGATTTTGGGTGCCCATCTAGTATCCTCCTGTCGAGCCATATGTCCAGCCCACTGCCACTTATCTTGAAATAACATATTTAATATTGCACGCTCAAGCACACACCAGCTAAAGCGACACGGTTTTGCAAGCCAATACTTAACCACAACACCAACATTCACAACAACACATCAGCCCTGATGATGGACCCTGCAACGGGATCCGAAAAGTCGGCCGGAAAGGTCGTTATAAAACGGCATGATACCCCAGAAAACACAAACCTGAAGATTCTGAGTGGCCGTGAAAACCTAAGAACATGCTTAAATTATATTCGTTTCTAGTGATTTTTTTGAATTTACATATTAAAATAATTCATAAATCGATAAATTTATTTCCAATGTTTTCATTTGTCTCCCGTGACAATAATCAAAAGACTGCAAGTGAAATCAACTCATGGTAACAACTTGCACTCATCCGTATTCTGAAAATAACAATGTCTGGATCTTTAAGATCTTTATCCCAACACTTAATAAACGATAATAAAAATTAAAAATGTCCGGAGTGGATTTTGTAATTCTACGGCTAAAATACACTGTATGAAAAGATAATATAAGAAAGATTGTTTCTTACAAACGTATTAATTTCTTCATCCACAGCGTCCAGACGAAATATCATGGCTAAACTTGTCATGACCGCGTTCGGTCTTCCCATCTTGAAATTTTTTGACGGATATGTCTGGATCTTTAAGATCTTTATCCCAACACTTAATAGATTTGAATACGCGGTAACGCCGAACGTGGTCATGACAAGTTTAGCCATGATATTTCATCTGGACGCTGTGGATGAAGAAATTAATACGTTTGTAATAAAAAATCTTTCTTATATCACCTTTTAATACAGTGTATTTGAGCCGTAGAATTAGAAAATCCGCTCTGGACATTTTTAATTTTTATAATCGTCTATTGGTTGGGATACAGATCTTAAAGATCCAGACATTGTTATTTTCAGAATCGGGCCGACTGTCAACTTTAAATTGGTTTTTTAAGAGCGAGCGAGGGACTCCCATCTAATGTTTAATCTCTAGTGCTCGCTACGTCCAGAGATCAAACCTTCTGTTGAATTCATCACCCAATTCTGCTAGTACCACATTATTTATTTTACTATCGAATTTATTCAAATGTGAAACCAGCCTAACTTCTCAGGGAATTTTCGGATACCATTCACATAATATTATTATGGTTCTTACCTTGATTCAGATAGTTTATCCCCATTTAAAATATACAACTTTCTGAAATACAAAAAAAAAATAATCCCTAAAGATACGCGGAACTTCGACCGGATCGTTTATTTAAATAAATTTTCATTTCAAACATTCTAAAACTGTCTGAACGCTAGCCACAAAGTTTCTAAAATATACGACGTAGGAACCTTTTTTCAGTGCTATTTCAACTTTTTGCAGATTTAATCCTTTTCATATAGGGACTTCTAAAATCATGATTTTTATCCTAATTTAAAAATATTTAAAGTGTTTTGGAAATGTGTAGAAGGATAAATAAATTTTTGATATACTATTAAAATACATGATAAAATTTTGGTGCTTTATAGAGATTAAACAAACTCAAGTAATTGTTATTTTATTTATACATACCTAATACAATTAGAAAGTTAAATAATAGGGATCGAAAATGCCGAAGGTGTGAATTTGAAATAATTGTTTAATTATTTGTACTAATAAAATATTGATATTATGGTAGACAGGAAGGATTAGACGAAGATTTCCACAGAAAAGAGTCCAAGAATGCACCAGAAATGGGATGATTGAGTCAAATAAAACAATTTTTTATTTATTTTATTTAATTTAATAGATAAATACATTTTTTTTTTACAATAAAGATGGTGACAGTTTTTACAATGGTATTTCTCTTCTACATGAGTAATATAACTCGTAAGTAGGAGAGGAGTTCAGTTTATTTAAAATATATTAAATACTAATATGTACCTATATGTACATAAGAAGAAAATAAATTACTAATATGCGATAATCATAATGCAATTATATGACGACAGTAAAAATAAATTAATAATAAGCAACAAAAAAAAAAGAATATAGTAAAGAGAAAAACAATGGCAAGTTTTAAGCAAAGATAATAACAGTATGGAGTATAAGTAATATTGACTTTAAAACTATCTATTATTAAATAAATATTCTACAGAAATTATATAATAAAATGTATAAACAATCAGGTAATAGGTAAATAGATTACATACGAGTATATAATAAAAAAAAAATTAACTTTGAGGGTATTTTTTAATATTTTTCATAAAGCCCTCATAATTTTTCTCAATTCTCATTTTAAACCATTTCACACCTCTAAATATATAATGATGCTGAGCAGTTGTGGGATATGCAATTTACCAAGTGTTATGTTTCTGATACTTGGTACTATTTGGGTCAATTACTGTGAAAATTTTTATAAAGTTGAAGAATGCAATTTTGTTTGTAAATATTTTGTAATGTGGGGAATTGCAATTTATTAAATAGGTCAATAATCAGTTTTAAAGAATGACCTGTATTATCAATTTCTGAGCAACTTCTAAAAATTTCGGTCTTTATTTTATTAACTTCTTCTTCAAATATAGCAAATTTATTTTGTGGTGACATAATTATAATTTATATAAATTAACCTTGTAAACACCACTTATTTATTGAAAAAATTCAACATGTTTTTTATGTTAATGATTGTGATTAATTTATATAGGAAAAACGTGAAGAAATTTTGAAATTAGAGTTAAAAGACACTTAAGGTGTTTAAATAGTAATAATTGTTCCGAATTTTTTAACCATCTTTTGGCTATGGATCATTCTTTTGATATTTATAAGGGTTTTAAACAAATTTTACATACAAATTATACAGAATCACAATTTGATAAATTAGTAATTTTGGAAATAAGAAAGAGTGTAAATAGTAAATTGAATGTTATAAAAAATAAGGTCCTATTTGCAAATAGTCAACTTTTAAATTTATTATCAAGTTAAGTAGGTACTTTATATTATCATTTTCCATGTATAACTTTTTAATATTAGGTCCTTACATATGAAATTGGCGTTTAGTATGGGAGGAACACAAAGCCGATTTTTTTTTATTATAATATATTTATTTAATCAAAGTATGTACCATTGCTATCTATGCACTTTTGCCATCTCATAGGTAGTTCATCGATCCCTTTACTAAAAAAACCATTCGGACGGGAATCAATAAAATCTTTGAAGGCGGTTTGGACTGCCCCATCGGAGTTGAATTTTTTCCTTTGCAAGAAGTTATCCAAATTTCGAAAAAAATGGTAATCTGTTGGGGCAAGGTCCGGAGAGTACGGTGGATGTCTTAGACATTCCAATTGAAGCTCCTCTAATTTGGTAGCCGTCTATTGTGCAGTGTGTGGTCTAACGTTATCATGAAGCAGCAGTGGCCTAGAGCGATTAACCAGCCTCGGTTGTTTAGCAGCTAGCTTTTCCATCATGGTTTGCAGTTGCTGACAAAAGACATCTGCCGTAATCGTCTGGCCAGATTTAAGAAAGCTGTAGCGAACGACACCAGCACTAGTCCACCAAACGCTCACAAGTAACTTTTTTGGAGTCAATTTTCGCTGGGGCATGGTTTGGCTGGTTCGGCAGGGTTCAGCCATTGCGATGAGCGATTCCGATTATCGTAAAGGATCCACTTTTCATCACAGGTAATGATTCGATTTAAAATCCCTTCATTATTGTGCCGGTTGAGTAATGCAACGCAGCAGTCAACGCGCGTTTGTTGATTTGCTTCACTCAATTCGTGAGGTACCAACCTTTCAAGCTTTTTCACCCTACCAATTTGCTTCAAGTGGATTAAAACAGTTTTATCACTAACACCGCAGCCTGCAGCTAACTCGGATGTGGTTTGCGATGGATCCGCTTCCACAATAGCCTTCAATTCTTCATTATCAACTTTGGTCTCCGGCCGTCCACGGGGCTTGTTCTGCAGGTCGAAATTTCCAGAACGAAAACGTTGGAACCAAAAACGCACTGTGTTTTCTTTTGCGGCACCGTCGCCATACACATCATTAATCCTTCGAGCCGTTTCTGCAGCACTGGTGCCACGGTGGAACTCGTACTCGTAAATAACGCGATATTTCAAGTTTTTCATTTTGTAAACTGAGTGACGCAAAGAAAAAAACAATTGAGGAAAAAACAAATGAATTATAATTTTCAAAACACAAATACATGAGTAAATAGCTGTATAAATTTGGATTTGGAATTCCTAACCAAAGAGAAGATATTTGAGATCAAATTTGCCAGTACGGCAAAACGCCAATTTCATATGCAAGGACCTAATATTTTGACCTATACTTCGATTTTTTTTTTGTTATCCTGACAAAGAAGCCATTGGCTTCGAAACATGTTGAATTTTTTCAATAAATGAGTGGTGTTTACAAAGTTAATTTATATAAATTATTTTATTTTATTATTTTTTTAGACTTGATAGAATACTGGGTCCAAATTTCATTAAAAAATACATTATTTATTTCAAACTCGGCCCACTATCCCTATTACAAGTATCTTTTGTCTGCTCTAGCAACATGCATATACTTAATGTAGTGCGATCATTTTCAAATATGTAAATACTAGTGATGGTATTTTAACCAGTGATACACTAACCATTATTTGTGATTTGTATCTGATTGCTTCGATGATCGGCTACTGATTTTTTGCAATTCTACGGGCAACCATCAATACAAAACAACAATTATTTCTTAGTTATCAATCATCGATACAATCAGATACAAATCCCAAAGAACTGTACCGAAGCTAACCGGTTAAAATAATGGTTTAACCGTCACTGGTAAAAATGGAGTTAATATTATGTGTTGTAGTGGTTCAGGTTATTGTCAAAATAATATTTGTTGTGTAGGAGTGACTTTTTAGATGATTTTAGAGTATCTGCAAGAATGTCAGGTATCAATAAAGGGTGTATTTTTTAAAGAGTTAAGGTTGTTATTACGGTCGTTATATTTAACATATTTAACTGTAATTTATGATATTTTATACCCACCGTATGTATTACCGAGAAGCGAATCTCGAAGTTTCGTTGGTTTTTCGCTTCTCGGTAAAAGAACTCGAGAACTTTAAATTGAAATAAAACACAGAATTTTTTTTTAATATCCGTAAAATTGGCTTTGTTCGACAGACAATTTTATGACATTAATATTTTAATATAATTTCGGGCATGTGGCTGCCGTAGTTGGCTCGTACATGGGGTAATCGGAGGTCCGATTTTTACTCACTCTTCGCACTAAATCAGGCTGTATTTCGGCAATAATGCGTCGAATGTTGGTGGTTTCAAATCGAGCGAATGAGCTAATTTCGTGAAATTAATAGTTCGTCAAATGTTTCTATCAGTAAATTAATTGTATCGTGCGCTATGTGGCATGTGGTGCCGTGCCACATATCTGTAACATTAATGTTTTCCAATTGAAGCAAGAAAAAGTTACTAATCATGTCTCTGTACCGCACACCGTTAACTGTAACGTTCTGACGATAATCATTTTGAAGACGTATTGACCAATGATTCCACCGGCTCGTAAAGCGCACCAAGCGGTGAATTTTTCTAGATGTAATGGTGTTTCGACAATGGCTTGTGGATTATCATCTCTCCAAATGCGGCAATTATGTTTATTGAAATAGACATTTAACCAAAAGTGCTTAATCACTGAACACTGAACATTTGGATTGTGAAAATTAGACCCCTAGATTACGCTATGTACGCGCCAGTCACATTGCCGAAATCATATTCAAATATTAATGCCATACAATTATGTGTCAAATAAAACTAATTTCATAGATATTAATATTTTTCTATATTTTACTTCAATTTAAAGTTCGCCAAAGAAAAATAAACAAGATTATTAGGATGCCGATTTATTCTAAAGAACAAGATAAAACATGTAAATTTATGTCAGATAAAGACTGACAATCAATTGCTCCAATCAATCAAAGGTTTTTATGGCTTATGTGGCTTTTAGACAAGGGAAAAAAGCAAATAATGGTTTTACTCTTTTTAAAAAAAAAAAGAATACGTGTCACTTCAATATTTCTACTATTATCAAACATAAGCATAACGCTTGTGCTATGAAAATAAGACTAACTTGCTACTCTGGAGTGAGGTTCGAACCCGCGACCTTTGGATCACGAGGCGAGTGTCCTAACCTCAAGACCAACAAGCTTCTCTTTGACGTCTATCTTTATACTGTATAAATAATACTTAATATATTAAATAGGGCTAATATTTTACAGAAAAGTAACAGATTTATTGCCTTTAATTCTTTATAATGGTAAATAAATAGTCAATGGAAACTGAAATGTATACTTTCACATCCTTCCATAATTTACAAGTGTAATATTGCTGGATTAGGTTGCGAATTAAATAACACTTGCTCATTATGTCTTGGTACTAAATTCAGACAAAGTCTTACAAATAAAAAGTTTAATTATTTCGAATTACTTCTTAAGTGGCAGTGCAGTTTTGGGAATCTTTGCAAAACTGGGACCAGAGATGTCATAAAATAAATAAGGGAGGGTCACGTACACCCCCGGGATGGCGGGCCTTTGGCGAAACCGTTTGGGGGCAGTAAAACGGTATAAGAAACGATTTGCACAACCCTGTTGGAAATCGAATAGCAACCAATGAAATTTTCAAGGGATTGCATACAGTAAATGGGATCAAGAAAAATACTTTTGATCCAATTTCATTCCATCGAGTACTTCTATAATATCATTATTTCAAAGATTAATTGATGTTGGATACAAAAAATGGCACCGTTGTAACTAATTTTTTTTAGACTCTCTCCTTATCTAAATTGTGGTTTGATTTTATTTATCTATACTAATGTATAAAGAGGTAATGTTTATAAGTTTGGATGTGGGAGATAACCTTCGAAACTACTCATACTATATCAAAAATTCTTTCACCGACTTTAGAATCGACTTTCAGGGTGGACAAAGGGTATTACTCCGTTAAATTAAAATGACTTTTCTTGGTGACCTATTTTACAAGTCGACGAAAAAATAGTCGAGCAATATGACGACGCTGCCATAATGCTAAGAGATATTTAAATACTTTCTATAGAGAAGTTATAGAACTCAAAAAATTGTATAAAAAAGTCGCCGATAACATATATCTATGTGTTAAGTTTAATAAACAAATTGATAAAATATGACTAAAAGTTACAAAAATCTACACGTGCGAAGCCGCGTTGGCACAGCTAGTTTTTAATATAGGTGAAATATTGTACACATACATACGTACACGTAGGAATGTTCCGAATATTCTTATTTTTATTCGTTTAGAAAAATGTTTGCCAAATCTTTTAAATTCTTATTTTAAATAGAACTGGCATAGATACGTTTTACATTTAAAGCTTTTGTCATATTTCCATTCCTTGAAATATATTTGCTGCACAAATTACATGTCGGAAAGTCTTTATCTTATACTTTCATGTTACACTAGTAAACTGTTTCGATATATTTTATATTATACACTATGACCACATTTGACTATAGGAACAATAAATTATTTAATTTAATTTAATTGCGCAGAAAATGACTCTGTTTTGTATTTACTCACATGCAGTTAAAAGTGAATGCTTTCGTGAATTTAAAAGTCATTCAATCTATGCAAGCTTTGAAAGTTTAGTGCGTATTCATCGTGGCCATGAGTATTATCCATATTTATATTATTATAAATTATTTATTTATATTTTATTCGCGAATACAGATTTTTTAGTAATACGTAGATATGAGTTCAGGCAACTTCACAGTGTCTGGTACCTATCAAGTGCATAATCCTTGATTATGCGTAATGAAGTAAAATGAAAAATGTTTGGGATTCACTTAGTCGATGGGACGTTTTTGCTAATCACTAATCTGTATTGTATATCAATATAGCAATATAGCAATGTGTACTATCCATGATAATTTCAAATAAGACACAGCAGATACAAGCCAGTTATATACGCAATCAATATATGCAATTGAGAAATCGAAGTCATGAGTTTTAGGGAGGTAAAAGTGAATAAAATAATGAGCCAATCGTAAATGTTTAAATAACTTGGTGACCTAGTATTATACATAAATATAGTAAATAAAACTACACTTTGTTATCACACATATATTGAAAAAAGTTTATTTTTGTTAATTATATTAATAATGTCACCACAAAATTATTTTACTAATTTGAAGAAACTATCTGCAGGTAGGTATATATTTACGTGGAGTCTTGTGTATATAGTGATCTTATTAGGGAGAATTAATTAAATTTAATTACTTCTTCTTCAAACACAGCAAAATTATTTTGTGGTGACGTTATAATTAAAATTTATAGGATTACACTTCGTTTACAGCACTTTTTTTATTACTGAAAAAGTGGTGTAAGCAAAGTTTAATTCTTAAAATAATAAATTTAATTAATTCTTAAAACAAAATTAATTAAACGGAGTCTTGATTGAGTGACAGATTTTCGAGGCTAAAATTAATATATTTTTTACTATTCTTTTAATAATTTATTCAAAAATATTTTGGTTAGTCATTTTAAATCAGTTTTTAATTAACTTTGCTTGTAAACACTTCTTAGTTGTAAATACATATTTTAAGAAATAATCAATTTTTAATTATTTATTAATTATGAATTTAATTAATTATGTTTCTGTTATTTTAAATAATTATGTTAGTTATATTATGTTGTACATTAAAAAGTAACGTGCCATTACAGTCACATGAACAGTGGCATCGTTGAATTTAATAACTTCCGAAACACGTTTTCCGTTCCACGAACGACTATAAGGCTTGTATAAATTAAAAAAATGACATGTATCTATATGTATTTCCCACTTTCCCACGTTTAGAATTTACGTGTAATCATAACAATTATGATTATATTAAATAATCTTAATTATGTGAAGAAAAATTTCAATTGGACTATATACATTAACAAAATAATTTAAACAATGACAACTATTCCATGAAATACACAAATATGTACTAAAGAATATTGAAAGTATGATGTTTAAAGCATATGTAAGGAGTAAAATAGGATACACGATACCTTTAAGGGGAAAAGGAAATAAAACAGATCGAAACAGACTTCAAAGACAGCAAAATAAAACAGTAAAAATGTTTAACTACATTCAAACAACTGAATAAATCTACCAAGACAATACAAAATCAATTAATTAACAAAGATCAAAATCCTCTTTGCAGTTTTTTTAACACGTTTCGAGAGTAAAAAGTCAAAAAGGCGATAGTTATTATCTAAAACTTTAGAGGAGAGCAAAATAAAGTTCAGTCAATCTGATTTTGTCAGTGTTTCTTTTATTATTAAACGATTTTCATATTTGTTTATCCAAAACACATATGAAAATCGTTTAATAATAAAATAATTATTGACAAAATCAGATTGACAAAAAATTCTCTTGCTCTATTGTAAAGTTCGAAATAATCACTACCCCCAATATATTTTTTTATTATCTAAATTTTTATACATGTATTTAAATGAAAATATAATATTTCTAGACAGGTCTTTCTAATCTTTTTCTAAAAAAAGTAAAAAATGATACGCAATTATATTTGCCATCCTTGCACCATTAGACAAAGACCTTTCTTGACGACCGCCACTCTTTCCTATCTTCTACATCCAGATGTTCAATTTCCAATACGGATTATTCGATTAATATCGGTTTTCCAAGAAAGCAACCACTAATGAATCGGGAAGTTTTCGAACAGTCTTTTGTGTAATCCCCTTGATTAATAAGGGATAGGATTCTTTGTGTTCATTTTTCTTCACCTGTGGATATCTTTTAAATCTAATACGGTTTCGATGAACCTCAGTACTGTACCCGCCTCACCTCACGGGATCACAGGACAAATGAAACATGTTTTTATTTAACACCAAAAGTCACTGAACACGACCTTAACTGCAGCAGTATTATGCAATTCGGACTAATTTCGCATTTTCGTGTGCGAAATTACTCCTGCAGCCACGACACGTGAGAATATTTAAAATTAATTTTTATCTGTCGGTGGTAATTTAAGTAGGAAATATAAAATTATTATCAAAATAAATTAGCTCATCAGAAAAATTTAATATAGATAAAAATTGCCTTTTACACAACATTGTTTGGACGAGTAGTTTAGATTATACTGATTTTTCACTGATATTCTTAGGGCCAGTCTCATAAACAAAATACCATATATCCGTTAGTAAATCGACAATTGGCGAACGGTTTGCCATTCGTTTGTAAATATTACCGACGCTCGTCTTATAAAACTTTTTTGACCGTCCGTAAGTATCGCAATATCGTACTGCTCTTGTCTATGTTTTTAGAGCTATCAGAGGCAAACTATATATCTCTTTTCTATGGAAACGAAACATAACTTCTAAAATTTCTTGCTCGCACCGGATTTTTGGGATACTTCCCACAACACTACACTGGCCTTTGAAACCCAAAAAAGTCTGCAGCAGCTAATAATATTGATCCAAGAGCATAGAATCTCAAGGCAACAAACAATTTTGTTTTTGGTGATAATGTCAGATTTCTAAGCCTGCGCTTTTTTACATTTTGCCCAATATCTTCTAGAAGCTCTCAAGCAGACCTTTTTGACAAGCGAAAAGGGTAGTTAAATTCTGCGTCATCTAAAATATTAAAATAATCCCCTCGTATATTGATCACTCTTTGTCGTCGAGTTAATTCTTCATCCGACGAACTTGAATACAATAATAGCTGGACATCGCTATCTGAAAACAATTTTCCTCTAAAATGTAGCAGCAGTGAGCACAGTATATATGTTATGTACATGTTAAAAAAACAACATGAAACGCAAATTGACAACGAACGAGGTGGATGAGCCCTCCGGTTTTGGATAGAGTTGAACTCAAGGGTCACCACTCCGTTTGTAGAGTCGGAGATCTCGGCTATGGTTGATGATGTAAAAGTCGCGATGGTTTGACAGAATTTATTTGATTACAAAACACAGGTTATAGAGAGTACAGTAGTGTACAAAGATTACAATTGAAAAGCGCGAAGTTCGAAGGTATGACGGCGAGGGCTTCCGCTGTATCCGAAAAGCCCCGCTGGAATGAGATGGCCTGTTCTGCGGGCGCGTGCTTATATAGTGATCCAGAACAAAGACATAGGGAATGTTATGACTTCGTCTTTACTCGGCCGCGCGTGTCGATATTTAGTCTATGTCAGCAAGGTGAGTTTCCTCGCTCTCCGTGCCCCCTGCTATACATTGCCTTTGTACTCGGTCATTGGTCCGGCTTACTTTGTCGCCTGTTTGCTGTCCTCAGCGTTCTTGCCTCGGTCTTTGTATCGAGGGCGACGGCCTGCCGTTTTCAATGTCAGCGTATGCGGTACCTCATTACATGAGCGTGTGTGTGTATGCGTCTTGGGCCACCACAAACTTAACCATAAAAAATAATACGTCAATTTGCCATACTTCTGTCAATTTCTACTAACGGACAGTAAACTGGCGGTTCGACTGTTGGTATCGGCCGTCGGTAAAATTTTACTAAAATTTGACTAACGGATTATTATAAGACGAAAAAAATGACGTTTATATCAAATTTCGGTTTATTTGGTCTGAAATTTAATTAACAGAGTTTATAAGACCGGCCCTTATAGTCTCAAACTGAATTCCACGCGGGCTAAGCTGCAGGCAAAGCTAGTATAATATGTGATGTATATAATATGACTTTAAAATAAAGTTTCCGATTCAATGAAAGAGTCAGGTGCTTCGCGAATCAATGAATGAAATTCCAATTAAGTTTTACTACGCCTAAATTTCAGCCGACTTGTAAACTGACAAACAAGAATCCTAATTTAAAGCTTACGAAAGTACTTGACTAATGAGATTTGTGAAGTTCACCACTCTGTCTTGCTTTTCCTCCCCTAAAGTGTCGCTCCTCTAAAAGTTGGAGAATGACTCGTCCCAGGAGGAAATTTCAAAACCCGACTCAAGTTTCGCCCGGAATTACAATACCTTTGTATTCACCTGAGAGTTTGGGAACATATCTGGGGCTAAATACTTTTTTATTTCATTCAAATGATTTGAAAGATTTTTTAAAAGTAATTTTAATTAGACGGATCGATTAGAATAATACATAAAGTTTTGTTGTTGTTATCTTTGGGATATAAAACGGAACTTTTCCTTGCTAGGGAACCATAGCAAAGCAAAAGCTGCAATATATTCGGATTTTGAATGAAAATTTTAACTAATTGTAATTGATTAAGCTAAATTATAGAAGTCTCACAGAGACGAAGCTATTTATATGAGAAACGGCCCAGGGCTTACAATCTTAAATGATCACTCTACGTTCACCAATTCCATCCATCCAGTAAGAACATCCACACAACGAATTTTTTAAAGTTATATATATGTTTCAAATTGGAAACATCCGTATATTTCAAGGGGCTATGCTAGTGACATATGTTGTCTCTTCTCATGAAACAGTATACATAGATTTCTCAGATGGTAATGATATATTTTCTATATTTTCAGTGTGGATTAATTTTTAATTGTTTCTCATATAAATAGCTTAATGAGACTTCTATAATTTATCTAAATAAAATAATAATCCTGCAGTGGATAAATCCAATAATTGTGTTCTCAGAACATACAAATAAAAATATTGTTAATTGATTATAATTGGTTTTTGAAATTATCGAAATTAAATACAATACTAATACAAGAATACTACCTTTAACCTTCCTTTAGCCTAGGGCGGTTGTTAAAGCTTTCAATAAATAAATATGGCGCATCTCACATAAAAGTGAAGTCAAAAATTTCCGATTTAGATGGTATTTCGAAATATCGAAATACCATCTAAATCGCCAATATTGCCAGCATTTTGTGTGGTCTGGTCTTCTTCAAGCCTTTTTTTTTTTACAAACTTAAGAGTGTATTCAATATAATATAATTAATACACATTTATATTACACGCTTACCCACTTTTAAATGAGAATTTATTCTCGTGTTTAAAAGTGGGGGCATTGTCATTTTTATATATATATATAAATATATAAACAAATATATATATGGAAACATTTAATTAAGTTACAAAAATTAATAATTAAGAAGGTATTGTAATAACTGTAATTAAAAGTATATATAGAATAATATAGATTGTTTTTGATAAGATTTTTTTCATTGCGTTATTGTGATGGTTTTTGTAGAAAATTTTACAATTTAGTCTTGAATTTTCTATAATTTTTTTCCGTCTTCATTTCATTGGGAAGAGCATTAAAGAATGATACTCCTTGATAGGAGAAATGGTGTTGGGCTGTGCTAGTATTAAATTTAGGTATAAAAATATTTCCAGCTGATCTTGGTCTATTACTAAAACATCCAAATGTTCTATTATTGATATAAATTTTGTGAATTTGAAGTATCGCAAATTTTTTATAGATTTGATTAATATTTGGGACGTTAAAAATGTTGAAAAGTTCCCTTGTTGGGAATATTGAGGTTATCCTCAAAATCACTTTGATAATTACTCTCTGAACTATTTCCACTAGTTGTATATGAGACTTAAAGGTTCCACCCCAGCCAAATATACCATATTGTAGTATGGATATTAATACTGTAGGATAGATAGTAATACCCAGGCAAGTCTTTTATTGGTATCCCCTTGATGTCTCAGCAGAGGCAGGATAAATAGATGAATATATAGACATATATAGACACAAATTTCCAGAGATGGCGTTGCGAAAACAGTTTACAGAAAACATTATGTGCTATGGCTGCGGCTGTCGGCGAAAGAGTGGTTGTTTTGCAGGCAACTGGGACCTAGTCGCATCGAGCCTCTGATTGGCGGTGCCGGCTCAATGCGTACGGCTAGAAATGCTGCGGACCTCGACCACCACAATATTGTACATTAACATGGCTTTGTATGACTATGTCTATTGGGTCTTTAATTAAAATAAAATTATGTAGTAAAACTTACTCCCAATTTTGTTTATTTAAATACTTGAAACACATCATGCTATTATTACATTTTGTTCATCTTTGTATATCTATTAGTGATACTCCTGCCGATCATTCAAGCATTTGAATTTCTGCTGTTTCAAGTTGCCTAGAGTGGGAATTAAAAATTGTATAGCATTCGGAGTCAAACGTAATCAAAAAATCTGGTATACCTTTCCTTTTAGTTTTATAGGCGGTTTTGGGTCACACAAGATAAAACGTACACCAAAAATTTAAATTATCAGTATAGACATTAACAAAAACAAATGCGCAAACAACACAAATAAGAATTGCCATAAGTGACAGATAATATCGATGGCGGCAATAAAGTTTAAATTAGATTTATAATACAATTGCTGTAACCCGTACTTTTGTTCTTTTGCATGTCGGTTTCTAAGGATTAAAAAGAAAAGAAAATTAAAATATTTTTACGTAAAAAAATTTTACGTTTAAAAAAAAATTCTATAAATAAGTTACGGACGTTACACGAAGTTACGGTGACAGAAAGTCAGATAGACAGACGGACGGACGGACGAACAGACAGACAGACAAAGAAATTCCTAAAATTTCACTATAAATGGGCTGACAGAATATTGAAAAATATTTTATATTAAAATGATTAATTTTTTATTATGCAATCTTTTATGAATTGAATTTCTTTGTACTTATAGAGGACCAATTATAATCTTTTGTACTTCAGAATCATTTATTAACTTTATTGTAATAATTATTGTGCGTAGCGATGTCATTAAAATAAATCTTATTTAGCGAATTACATTAACACAATGCCATAAATATTGTGTGGATTCATTAAGCGTACTGTAATTCGAAATATTTGTTTCATAATGAAATGGAAATAAACGCAGAATATTTATACCAAATTAGCTACTGGAAAATGTTAATTCACGATTCGTCAAATCTCATTTAAATCCGCAGATTAAATTAAAAATTGATTGGATTCATTCGAAATCTGTATTGGTTTGATTTTCGGCAGAGTTTTCCACGTGACATTATTTATGTTTTATCTATAACCAGCTGTGACCCGTCAAAAATGACGGTATATAAACGTGTCGGTTCCTAAAAAAAATGTTTTGAATTTTTATTTATTTATTTATTACCTATTAAAAAGTTACGGACGTTACACTTAGTTACGAGGACAGACAGATTGACAGACAGATGGACGGACGGACAGACAACGAAATCTTTGTAATTGGGATTATTAAATCAAATCATGTGGTTCACTGTGTACCGTGCACAGTGAACCAAAATACCTTTTTTGGTAAAATAGCACATAACATTATAATCCTTCTAAGTACTGAAGTAAGTATAATGCAAAAAGCTAATCCGATAAACACTCCGCATCTTAACAAAATTTTAAGATTTCTGCGTCTCTTAATGTAGACACAGAGTGATACAGAAAAGGGGTGGTTCACTGTTAACCCGGTCACCCTACACAATGCAACGTTCACCAATTGCAACGTAAAAAAATCCACACATTATGAAATTTTATAAAATTGTGTATATGTTCTAAATCAGAAAAAACCTTCCATTTCAAGGGACTATGCTAGACACATCTGTAGTCCTTCTCATGAAATAGCAAACATAGATTTCACATATGGTAATGATACCTTTGTATTTTAAATGTTGAGTATTAAGCAATATTATTTTTAATGCATATACGATATTCTCCCGAATTCTTTAAAAAATTCTTTATAAAATATTTGTTATTTTGTATTCGTTTTCAAAGACCGGTTTATATTTTTTTAAATATTTTTGTATGTATGTAAGTAATTAATGATTTCATAATTAATAATTTATTTATTATTCACTACAAAATACTTCATATATATGAAAAAAAAAATTATAATTATATATTAATAATATGATTATTCAAAATATAAAAACAACATCTTTTAATAATACTTCGTAATCCACAAGTCTTAGAATCTTGATATGAGCATTGAAATGTGCATTAAGATTTTAAGATTATAATTTCGATTAATATTTAATTATAATACCTTTATTTTAATACTTACATTTGCACCTCTCCGTGGTGAAATATGCTACGAAATATAGTATATATTTCATAACCGGGGTAGGCTGGAAGAATAGAGTGCCACACTCTTCACTCTTCTGCGCTGCCACATAACCCTCGCCTCTTCCAATTTAATACATTGTCTCATGCAAACTCGTCGATTGCTGTAGTTTTTAACAGGACCGTCTTCCAATATCTGATTTATCTATTTATGCCAAGTCTTCCGCTGCCATCACCTATTTCCGATACCAGAAATACTAGCGTCGTATATGCCATTCGTTCAACAGAACCAAACCATCTTAGAGACCCTTTTTTCTATTCACTATGCTGAGATCAGTTTTACATTCATTCCTTATCTGTTCTGTAGTAGACATTCTTTGGTAGACCTATTCTATTGTTTAGACTAGTGTTTCCCAAACTATGGGTACGAGCGGATATTAGGTGGGTCGCTGTCACCACACCGCGCAACGTGTCTCGTCCGGGTCGTGTCGTGTTTATTATAAATAACGAAGTGCATCCAGATATCAATGTATTGTCTGCAATTTCCACTCATTTAACAGAGTCGAAAAATAACTTTAACGCCAAATTCGAAGAAGAGATGAAAAAGTTCAACTAAATAAACTGGATTTAACCTAACTGGTTACTTGACCACGTAACCGAATATTAAAAAATAAGAAGAAAAAATAAATTGTAGAAAATTGACAAAATATTCATTGCTGTTTGAATACTTATATTGTCCAACGTGTCACTTGTCAAAGTGCTGAGCTCAAAATGGAGGTCCTTGCAGAATTGACCATCTTGAAGGTTGTGTCGCTGTTTATGCGTTTAGAAGATTCTTTTACAAAAATATGGGAACGGTCGCTCATGGAAGCATCCGAAGTATGTCTCAGATGCTGTATTGAATTTATATCTGAATTCAAGGCCTCAAATCTGATTTTTAATGCGTAAATCAAAAAGAGTTCTTCTACCAAGCAGACCCCCATCATACATTCGGCATGAAATGCTCCATAAGCAAAAATGACGCACTCTATTTCAGATAGTTTACAAAATGTTTGAATGATTAAAATCGTTCTATACCCCTATACGCCTAAAAGCCTGTACGCATTTCTGCTCTTTACTTTATATTTTTAAATTTTATACTCATGTTTTGGTGCTATTCCTGATACTTTTTATATTTTGCTACTTATAACTAATATTGTTTAGTGTATGTTCTTTTTAATTTTATGTTATATTTTTTAGGTAAAAGCCTATACACATTTCTGCTCTTTACTTTATATTTTTTTAATTTTTATACTCATGTTTTGGTGCAATTCCTGATACTTTTATATTTTGCTACTTATAACTTATATTGTTTAATGTACATTCATTTTAATTTTATATTATATTTTTTATGTAAAAGCCTATACACATTGCTGCTCTTTACTTTATATTTTAATTTTTATATTCATATTTTGGTGCTATAAAGATATTGTTTAATGTATGTGCTTTTTGAAATTTATATCATATTCTTTACATAAAAGTCTATACCTAATGGGCGTAAACAAATAAATAAATAAATAAAATAAAAAAAGTATCCACTCTGATATGATTCCAATACAAATGTACTTTAAAAATTTTTTAACGCGTTCATCGTCAATTTTTTTCTCCGTTTCGTTGAAGTGCTGATCAAAATTATCAAACGACTTTATTATTTTTATCTTCTTGCCACTGTTCTTCCAACAGAAAATCGATGTCATACACACAACAAAAATTTGATTGGTCATACTAAGTAGCATTATTTCGGTTCTAAATTTTAAGCCTTTTAGTAATTCTTTCCAATATTTATTTGCAGTTATGATATATAAAAACCATCCCATTTTTACAAAGGCAAAAACAGTCTATGGTATATTGTAATAAGTCTACGATAGGTTTATCTTGTCCAATTTTCTCTCCAACAGCATGGAATATATACACAGACCTAGAATTCGTTTCCAAACATCAATAAGGAACATCGTTTGACTGAAAGAACTCATTATTTGATTAATTTTTGATATTTTTACTTGCACAAATATATATATTTCACTGTTACGCTACTGAGATCGTGTGCTATGAGCAGGTTAGACGGAAAATATATTTTTCAAATCATGTATTAAATATATTTACAAATTCTCCGTCAAATTATGGATTAAATCTCCGTTCGTTATCATTAATAATAGAGTTCCTACCTTGACAAATTGTCCAATTACACGGTAAAAATTCTAGGAAACATAAAAAATAAGATAAGTTATATATAATTTTTTAATCAATTAGAAAGACATACAGAAAAATTACAACTTCACGAATATGAATGCGTTCTTGAATATATATAATATCTGTTGTATAAATGTATGTCCAAATAAAATGAATTATCCGATTAATTCTGGCGTCCATCTGGCGGTGGCATTGCAAAGTAATTTCAACTGCCGTATCAAAAAAGTAGATTGCTCTATGGACAAATATAATTTTTATATAATATTTTTTCATGAATAATACCGTTGGTGGAACGATGACAGGGTCAATTTAGGAGTCCAGAGAGAAAAATGCAAGGAATTACCTCCAACTTCCACACTTCCTTCTCGTCCGCGACTTCCGGGCTGGTTTCACTGGAGGAAAAGTCTCTACAATTGCATCTAGTTGTTCAATCGTTGATCTCTGTATCGATTTTACTCGAAAATACACGGTAGATATTCTCGTTTTGAATTTGATTTTAGTAAAAACACAGTATACTAAGAACAGTAATACGTCTTCATACAAACTGGCCGCTACCCATTAGAATTTGTGCGTGCGTGCTCGGCATCGTATACGCACGCACTGCGACGCACACATTGACATAGAATATGGGGACACAAGGCGGCGGCAGTAAGGGCCGTGCCTTCGGTGCCATTCGCGCTCGCAGCCGCCGCTTTAGAAAAAAATGCGCTTCCTGAAAAATGCATTTTTTTGTTTGTGGTGCTTTACTAAAAAGGTGTGATGGTTATCACAAAGACTTAGTTTTTAAAAGTCTACGTTGACGTTTATCAGCGTTCTTGCAATTTAAGTGAAACTAGGTATACTAATTACAGAAATTATGCGACAGATCGAAATTTACTCATGACTTTGTTGTCAATATAGAGAGGATGAAGCAGGTCTTTCGCAAAGAGTTCGAAAAGGACCACATAAACATTAAATTCAGCACATAAATTTTTGAACAATCAAAAGAAATTGAATTTTATTTGGGTTTCGTGTCTACCTTATACGACAGAATCTCAGACGCTACGAGTAAAGTGACAACCCTAGCGTCAACGCATTAGTAGGCTAATAACTCGCTGACAGGCCGGAGATAAACTAGTGTTCTGGGTATACTGTGCTAATAACTTCTAATCGATCAAAAATAACAATTTTCTCTGCATGACGAGCCTTCAAAATTTCAACTCGCCCGGTAAATCTGCGGTCGCTAGGTATCCCTGCATTTTAGTTAGGTATTATTGGAATTAAAATTTGATATTTTGGGATGGCAACCGTGTCCGTGTCATTAACGAGCGTTATTCAAACTAAAAAAAAGTTTAAATAATGCTCGTTAATGACACAGAAGTGTGTCGAAACCGGTAGCGTAAATTATTAAATAAGTAACAAATTGTACATTGTAAATTTAAACTCTTTAATAATGTCTGAAAGATATTGTTACATTGTAAGAGCCCAAGAAATACAAAAAAAAAAACAAAATATAGACTAATGAAAATTTATTTGTACATGGTCTGGTTATAAACTTTTAAACAATTATGAAAGGTCAAACGAAATACTCTCAACATGTATAGTGTCTTAGCATATAAGTTGCGCTTTATTTAAAATGACGTTTTTACTTAAAGAAACTCGGTACGCAATGAAATTAAAAAAAAAAGTCTATTTATAAAAAAGTTATGTTTGCTACTAATGATACTGTGAAGTGAATAAATACTTAAACTGCAGTTTAAATGTGTCTTATAAACGCGAGGGGGGGCGTTATCCCGCTGTGACCCAACCCCTTCACCTAAAAGTGGGTTAGTTCATTTCTGTACAATTTTATACTCTGTAATCGTAACTAAGTTGGATGTGCAACACCTGATGTGCCATTTGAATTATACTTTACTTTAATTTATTTTATTTTACTTCAAATTTGGATATTATTTTGATCTGAATTTAGAATTTTGTCCAGATTTAGGACAGGGTTTTTTTAGAAAGGATTTAATTAAATATATTACAGGTGCATACCTAAACATGGGGCAAAGTCTGGTAATTTGGACCATTTTTTTGAATGCGTTTTAAGTATATATTTTCTAGATTTTTACAAATGTCTATAGTGTGAAATAAAAAAAAAACAATTATTAGGCATTGAATTTATTAGGTATTAATCGTCATAAGTATAATTTAGCTAACTGGTTCTGTTATTTGGATCACGAGGTTGCTAAATTGGACTTCAATGAGCTCTGAGGTAAAACATAAAGAAAAAGTATAATTAAAGAAAACAAAAATCATGATTGTATCGCTAAGAAAACTATTAAACCCTTAAAGGTCTTCACATCAAATCACAATCATCGCAAATGTCAGGATTTTGGGTACAAGTTTCGTGAATAAAATCATGGCAACATACACACTGTATCCAATACACTAGGTCCATTTTAACCAACAGGGTGGATACGTCATAAGATCTAATAAAACATAACCTATAAATGCCGGCAATAGTTTGGCGTATGTTGATTGTAGATAAATTTGCGCTTCTAAACTACATTACAAATACTGTATGCTTACCCTTCACTTAACTACGCCCTTAGCACGGAACGACAGGATTTATGGTAAAAATAACAAAAATAGATTTTTCAAAACAAAACGTTTAATGTCACAACGAAAACACTATAACAGATGTGCAATGAAATGAGATGCATATCGCTTGATGTTGCCAATATTTTTT
This sequence comes from Agrypnia vestita, assembly GCA_016648135.1. Taxonomy (NCBI): domain Eukaryota; kingdom Metazoa; phylum Arthropoda; class Insecta; order Trichoptera; family Phryganeidae; genus Agrypnia; species Agrypnia vestita. The sequence continues at coordinate 79,205 of JADDOH010005090.1, forward strand.
GGGTCGTAATCCTAGGATTGGTCTGCAACAAGCACTCGCCCTCTCCACTCCTCTCTGTCACCTGCCAGCCTCTTCATCTCTTGGTAGGTGCTATAGCGCACATCTCCGATAATCTGGTCTACGTAGCTTAATCTCGGGCGGCCTCTACGATTGTTACCTTCAACATTTCCCTCGACGATGGTTAAAAGCAGGCCCGGATGCCTTATATTATGGCCTATCTAAATTGCTCGCTGTTGGACGATTCTGTTCTGGAACCGCCTCTTTTCGCTCATCCTGCTCAACACCTCGTCGTTTCGGATATGTTCAGACCAATGGCAATGGATCCCCGCCATGCGCCTGTAGCACAACATCTCAAAGGCCGCTAGTCTCCCGGACATGCTCTGGCCGATGGCCCATGTTTCGCTGCCATTCATCAGCATACTCCAGACAAGAGTTTTAATCAATATTAAAATTGAAAAACTACTTTTTGAGATATGAGTGTGGTCCAATTTAGTTGCTGGTCCAATATACCAGACTTTCCCCTATATGTTTTATGTTTATGTAAAATTCACATAAAACATTTAATTATACTTTTTAGAAAGCTCGCAAAATTACATGTGTAAAGAATATTACTGTCCAGTAGTAGTGTTCCAGTAGTAGGGTTCATTCGTGGTTAGAGTTCGGGAGTGACATTGAAATAGAAAATATATTCAATAATGGAGTATACCTTTCCTGCCTATAAATTCTTGTATTTATCAGAAATATCAGATTTCATATTTGATGACTCTTTCATTTCTATTAATTCTTAGTAAACTAAACTTAGGTTCTTTCTCTTTGTGTTTGAAAAATTTTAATGCCGTTTTTAAATAACAAGACAATTTGATATTTTTTAAGAATGTTTATTTCGAACAGTGTACAATCATTATTCTATCTTAAAATCAAAGAATATCTTGTTTCCATAGTCCACTAATAATAAAAAAAATAACTATTACTCACAGCAACATATGACTTATAATAAAAATACAATAATAAAAAATCAGATAAATAAATATCAGAGAGTATTATAATTACACTCATAAATGATATGCTTTGTGTTAACGCAACTGCGTTGATGAATGAATGTACTAAATATATGTAATATAAACATAATTATTGATTAATCTATTAATCTTCATTAAACATAGAAACGTGAATATATTATTTCTATTTAATTTAAATATAAAATTTTGGTTGGACTGTGCCTGTCTCACTAGAAATATCTATGCTGAGACAGGCATGAAATTGAAGGACGTTAAATATACGAGATATGAGACGAATTGATTTTATTATTTATTTATAATATAATGAATAAGAATAAACGTTGTTTTCACCACTTACTTATTGAAAATACTAACATGTTTTGGGGCAAATGGTCCCTTCATCAAGATACAATATATATTAAATATCAAAAGTCAAAAAAAGTATATACAATAATAAATTAACACTTTGCAAAAGAACTGTGCGTAAATCGGTCGAGTAGTTTATTCGTCTAAAGCAGACACACACGTGAACATATTCCTTTTATATATACAGAAAATTTAATCAGCGTAATAAAGAATTTATTCAAGAGACTGCGAAGAGGTTGAATACGTCATACTATCTAGGTCTTAAAAACCTAGAGTCGTCAAGACCGCAACCCGCCGGCGGGATACGTATTTATACTTACGAGCAATGATTTGGCATTTATGATATGACGCAGCCATTTTTTTCCAAATATTGTCCATGAAAATAATAGATTTATTTATACTTTTATAAGTATAAATAAATCTATTATTTTCATGGACAATATTTGTTGTGAACTTTATAGTTCCCATAAAAATTATTGATCACTTCCTTGTAAAATGTCACCCAATCGATACCTAAATATTACTCTCCCAGCGTAGTTTAACACCTCAAGATGCGACGTCATCAAAAAAGGCAGTCAAACTGCATTTGAGATGACACTATTGTCAAAACATAGAAATAATCTGAAGAATGTGGTGAAGAGCAACGAACTAAGAGAAAAAAAGCTACATGATACTTAAAATTAAACAAAGACTGCAGACTTCAGAAAACAAAATAATATACTGAAAATAGATAACAACTTCAAATGCAATTCAATGTCAATTACATAATAAAGACTGAAACCCTTAAACTATTTTATATAAAGCTGAATGCTAAATACATGATGTGGATTTAAAATTACACAAAACACACGAAAACCATCAATACTACAAGAACATATCAAACTACCACATCCCTCCAACCAGAACAAAAATTGGATAGTCAGAGTTATTTGCCAATGGTTAAAATTATACAGCGACCTATATCAACAGATAAGACTATTAAACATTGATAGATTAAAAAAATAATTACATTTATACATACAAGTAGATTCCAATTTTTTTTTATAAAAAGTAAATATTTAATCAAATAAAGTACTGGCCATTGTAGTCGATGCAATTTCACCAATTTACTAAAAGTTCACTGATGTATTTGCTATATAAATCCTGGGGGCGGGAATCTATAGTCTTTGAAAACATTATTCCTTACCTCGTAGGAGTTGAAATTTTTTCATTGTAAAAAGTTCCGAAAAAAGGAAAATCAGTAGTTGCAAGTTCTTGCAAGTAAGCTGGATACCGGAGAGATTCAAGTTAAATTTCCTCTAATTTGAAGACGGTCTGGTTAGGCGACATTATAAATAAATATGCCTCTCAAAATGATGATTGATCTAATATCTATATTAATATATTTAACATCTATAATATGTTTCCTGAAGGCATATTTGATTTTCCAATATAAGTCAAGAGTGCCACTGCTTCTGTGAGGCTAAAAACTCGACGCTAGATGTCGTTGGTCTCTGCTTACGGCGCGAGAACAAAAAAACGTATTTTAAAAACATTGAAACAATTGCTCTCGTTTTTTCTTTCTTCTAACGGAGTGTGTGCATTTTTTCGCATTGCGAACGGACATAATAATAGATTCGTAAATTTGTTTGGAATCATATTGTTCTCCGCGAGTTTCACCAGTCCATATTTATCTCCGCGTGTTATTTGTGACGTGAAGAATCAAAGACTCTCAAGACATCTGCAAAAACAAGGACGGCCCAACTGCCTTGAGGATAAGTAATATAACACAGGTTAGTGGTTATTTTTGGCGTATTTGGTTTACTCATTTGTGTTCTTCAGGGAGAAAACGTAATTTGATACTTGTTGCATTGTCATCTTGATAGGCATTACTATAATCGAATATTAAGTTCACCCGGCGGATAACTATTTATACGTCGTCCGCCCACAATAATACACGGTCTATTGTGCAGTGTGTAGACGAGCGTCATCGTGGAGATTAGTGGACTAGATAAATTGACTTGATAAACCTCAGTTGCTTGATGTCCAGCTTGACTGCATATTTCTGCAGTAGCCACTGTGCTAGATCTCAAGACGCAATCGGATTCAGAATTCATTAATTTGTTTGCCGACTTTTGTTTTGTACTTCAATAAGTTCGTACGGTTCCTGTTTTGCGAGCTTCTTTATTTTCCTAATTTTATACAAACAAATCATTTTTTTGCCACTTAAATAGTTTAAGATGAATCCGCTTCCACCAAAAATTTCAATTCGTCATTATTGACTGTAGTCTACGGTCATCCACCGGGCTCGTTGTTGAGATCGAAATTTCCAGAACGTAAGTTCATGAACAGAATTTCAAAATAAAAACACACCATGCGTTAATTTGCATTAGATGCGATTCATGCGTCTACACATGTCATAGATATTTCGTGTCGTCTGTGCAGCAGTAGTGCCACGACGGAATCAGGAGAAGTGGATAATCGGAAAAAAGGGAAAAATACTCTCGGTTCCAACCATTCCAATCATTAAACACCCATAAAACAGTAATTAACACATCTAAACTATAACTACTTATACAAAAGTATGCAATTAAATCCTTGAAAAATGCCATCACTGGATAGCTTTCATATTATCTCTCAAAATCGAATCAGAGGCAAAAGTGCGAAGTGCTTCGTAATTTAATCGGTACTTGACAGTAATTTCTGGAATAAAATAACTTCACTTTACCGTAAAGAATGTAATCTGTCATTAAAACTAACCAAAACGTATATCAAGATGTCAAAAATCTACAAAAAAATTATCAATGTTCTTATATAGGGTTATGAAGGCAATGACATTCTGTGGGTTGCATGCAGGAAAATCGATACATTTCTTAAATGTTGTGAAAAAATATTTTTCAAATGAATAAACAAAAAAATATTTTGTCCAAAATTTTAAAATTAGAAATATTCAATTATGCTTTATTGTAAGCAGTTGATTATTAAAAATTTAATTTCATATTAGTGTGTGTACTCGGAAATTTTTTGCCTACCTGTTTATTTAAAATATTAATCTTCCTACAAACGTCTTTCAGGTCTATTCGGTTTAAAACTCACTAGTAAAAGACGACATAAATTGTATTATTTCTAAAAAGCGATTCTCAAATGACGTCTGGTTTTAATCACTATTTATAAAATAATTCATTAATGGTGACCGTTACATTACAATTAAGGTAGACATAAAATTTAAGATTTTTATAAAAATATTGTATAGTGCTTTCAATGTATGCTACGTTGAGCACGACACAATACAATACGCGTTAATTTTATCTATATCAAAACATAAACTGATTACAAATATCAGTAAACAAAAATTTTTGAGACAATCTTTCAATCTTGTTTTCTTACACCAAATTGCATTAATATAACACAGTAAGTTGTTATTGCGCCAAACATCTGAAAAAAATTTAAATAATATTTAGGTATCACACATAAAATAAAATATTAACGTGATTGCCTGCATTATTTAAAGTTTTTTATTTATTTATCTCACTTTAAATTATTACCAAGTAAAATTATTATTCATTGATTACAATATAGCTTCTCTATTGATATATTTTTTGTTAAAGGCAAGTATTGGCTATAGTCAAGAATACAACCGAACTTGAATTTTGATGAAAGACAAATTGTTCCTGATGTAATAAAGGGTCCTGATTACATAAATGAAGTCAAATTTTCCCGCTTGCTGGTTTAAAAGCAGTTATTTCAAGTTTAAAAATGATAAATTTTGACACTTCACGCCATAGATGCATAAACAAAATATATGTTTTTGCTGTTTTATTCATAGAAATTGACAAATCACGTTTATCATAAGTGGGCCCATTCATTATCAAACATGTTAACTATACGATCTTGCATTACGCCGCAGAGTGCCGCGCGCCGTGCAATATAATGTATGCCCCACATTACCCAAGAAAATATCATTGCGAATTTGAATCAGTTTTTAACAAAAAATTTGCCTTTTCCCTACCTGATACAACATCTAGACTTAACATTAATTTTCTAAGGTTTCTTGTTTTATTATACGGGCATCTATGGCGTGAAGTGTCCAAATGTGTCATTTTTAAACTCGAAATAACTGCTTATAATCCAGCAAGCGGAAAAATTTGACTTCATTTATGTAATCAGGACACTTTATTACACCCGGAACAATTTTTCTTTCATCAAAATTCAAGTTTGGTTGTATTCTTACTTATTTCCCATTACTTAATAAAATATTGTTTTTATTTTAAAAGTCAAACTTAATGTACAAACCTGGAATATCAAGGAGTAGTCGATAGGAAACATCCCACAGACAGTTATATTCACATTTTTGTGATGCAGCTGAAGGGAAAATTCTGATACCTACAATTAAATTACTGATTATTCATAAACAATAATTTGAATCAAATTTACTGAAAATGTTGTGTGTATAACCAATTGAATTTGTATATCAACAATTAATCAAACAATCAGAAACATTCGTTTTCTTCCTCTGGAAAAATAAAAGACCAATGTAATACGTAAATATTCATTCTGTTTCAAAAAGTCATTCATTTAAAAAAGTACATTTAGATAAAAGCAATAATAATAATTATTATTATTCCAGTACATGACTGCACGACTGCACACATTTTAAATATTAAAAAAAACGTAACCCATAAAAACCAAGTTTTTATTATACTCCCTTTTTACTCCCTTTATATTAACTCGTGGCGTCTGCTTGCTTGCTTGCCGGCTTGCCGTCAACAAAAACTTTGGATCGATTTTTGACCCTTTTCCCGTAATCCAATCGAGATGAAACTTTGCAAGCAGACTCGTGGCGATGATCAAGAAGATGTATAAAAATTTTCGTTAAAAAAAAATTAATTATTGTATAAATTTGGATTTTTAGAAATTTTATTGGTTTTTTCAAATTGGAATCATTAGAAAAGTTTGATTACTAGCAACGCCGGCCCGATGACGTCGCGGGATATTTTCTAAATTTGAATTACTCCATCGGTATACATAATAGGTACTTCACTACGAGTTTCGAAAATCTAAATTGACTGACAAATGTTTTTAGAATTTTATCTTCAAAGCATGAAATGTCTTACCAAAGCTCAAAACATCTGATATTTTAGAAATATATTAAATTACTGTAAGTTTAGTGTTATGTTATATGTTTTAATTCTTCTTTAATTATTGTTATATTTTATCTAAATTGACTGACAAATGTTTATAGAATTTAATCTTCAAAGCGTGAAGTGTCTTATCAAAGTCAGTTGTATGAAAAAACCATTAAAAATTTTAAAAATCCAAAAATTTATTAATTTTTTTAACGAAAATTTGATAGATCTTCTTGATCGTCGCCTCGAGTTTGCTTGCAAATTTTCAGCTCGATTGGATCACGGGAAAAGGGTTAAAAATCGATCCAAAGTTTTTTCGTCAAGCAAGCAGATGCCACGAGTTAATATAAAAGGAGTAAATATACATAAATTTGATAAAATGGAAGCATGAAAATTAAATTTATTCACATTATCATAAATAACCAACCTAACTTATAAACCACCAGTCTTATCATAAAATATTTCAAAAAATTTACAATATTTAATGTCATTTCCAGTGAATATATATGCAAATAATTTTCTACAAGCGTTTTTTTTTTCGAAAATTCATTTGTTAGGAAAAAGTTTTTTCAGCAAGTTTGCTGTCAGGAAAATAAACCCTTATTTTTCAATGTCTTACCGCTTCCTTCAGGTCTGTGTCCGTAGAATGGTTTGATATATTATGAAATAATGCTCCAGTACTATTAGCCTAGAAACAGAATCAGTTAAAGGAACATTTCTGATATTATATATGAAAACTATTTCAAAATGAAATTTATTTTTAGCGACTCACTTCAGTTTTAACGTCTTCACTCAATTTCACAAGGAAAAAAAAAGACAATAAGTATTCTGCAGCCGTTACAATTGTATTTAAAATAACGTTCGCATTTTTTGATGACATATTCTCAAAGGAAAACATAAATCCAAAAAACATAGTGTGAATCCAGTTAAACAAAATAAAAAATGTTTCCATAATGATCATCGCAGTTTGAATGCTTAAAACATTCTTCATTTCATCTACCAAGGTGCATAGTTCAAAATGCAGATCTCTGTAAAGTGTTATCTTCGATGCAGCCTTGCCGATACATTCAGATGCTTCATAAATTGGAGTATGGTTCTTCATGGACAATTCTGGACCACGTCCTAGCTCCCGTATCACTGAATTTAGTACTTCAAATCTAACTTTTAACGCGTACATTAAATACAATACCTCTATTATACAGATTCGGCTTACGTAGCAAGAGTGGTCTCTTGGAATACAAGATAAATAGCAAATAAATTTCTTGCAATATTTGATGCTCGCATAAATATTATAAATTAACCATTTTGGAAATACTCCAATTTGAATATATTTTAAATATTTTTTTAAAGTTTTGTTATCGATGCTTTTACCAGTAGATGATGCAAAATATTGATCAAATCTATCAAAGGACTTTATCATATTCCGTTGCTTTTCGCCGTTCTTCCAATAAAATAACGTTGTCGCACATGGTCCAAATATTCTGATGGTTATATACTTAATGGTCATCATTTCGATAAACAAATTGGTGGTTTGCTTTAACATTCCAATACTTTTGAGATATATTGCAGTTTGGTACACACTCCACACAATCTGTGTTATCGCAAATAATATCCAAGGAATACTGTAATTTTTCCATGATAAACTTATCTTGTCGAGTTTTCCTCCCAATTTAATGGGGTACAAAGAAAGACCAAGGATTCGTTTGACAATATTTATTGATATCAATGAGTCACTAAAAGAACTCATCTTTTTTTTTGTTTGAAACTCTGGTTGTTTAACTAACGTATATTATTAATAGTATTATAAAACACCAAAAATTTGTATCTATTACTCTTACAACGCCGATATATACTCGTACGAATAAGTCGATTCCTATGCGATGGTCACCTTCTTGTGGAGAGAAGTACACGTTAAGTTATTTTCGTGTCTAGCAGTCCAAATTATATTAATACAGAAATTTATTGTGAAATGGTGGATATAAATTGATGGTGGTAACTGATTAGGGACGGACACAAAAAATATAATAAATTGAGATATTATTTGTATGTTAATTATACCTACGACGAAATATTATTTTTCGCTGACATTATTTAAGGGGTGGATTCTCAATACTTATTCTTTATTTACTATTCAGATTTATACTGAGTTAGGAATTATTTTCAGTATATGAGTGATGGTAATATATGGTTGATTATTTATGATAATTTTGTAATTTTTATAATTATGTTTTATTTTTCTGAATCCTTACACGGCATTTTATAATATATAGATATCTATATATATATATATATATATTGTGACATTTATTGATCCACATCACCGGGGCGCACTGTAATTTTCAACTTTAGAACCTTTTTACGCGGACAACACCGTATTTTTTATTTTATTTATTTATTTACTTATTTTATTTATATATTTATTTAAAAAATAACATAAGGCAGTTAAAATAATAATACAGTTAAAAGTTACAATAATAATAGTTAAAAGGTAATAATAATAATAATAATAATACAGAAAAACATAAGAAAAACATAAAAATATAAGATAAAATAATAATATAGTTAAAGGTACAAATATAATAGTTAAAGATAAAATAGAAAGATTTATTGTCCATTTCCATTTCGTTGGGATGTAAACAATTGTATCAGCTTTGTCCTGTACACAGTTATACTATCAGCAAAAATGTCAGCCGCCTCTGCATGTTCATTCCCTAATGAGTGTAATCTGGGAATTACAGAGTTTGCTAATGCATTAGTTCTGACATTTCCACTATAATAGAACAATGCACTGTGTCTTGATGACCTCGATGGAGCATATAAGTCGATCAGACTAATAATCTGGGGGCATTCAATCAAACATTAAATAAACAAGTATTAAATAAACAAGGAAATAATCGAACAATTTGTACAACGGTATCCCTAGAGCGACGTACGTTGCACTCAGAGACGTAGCTCGGCTCGCTATAGGCGTCACTACTTGCGGAACTTCAATCCAGCTGACACGGGAGGGACCGCTCCATGGGGTAAGCGAATTGGTTTTTACGATAAACATAAATTCATAGTCGAAACAGCTTCTGGTATTTGTAATGATGTAATCTGATTTGTTTTTATAATTTGTGTACAAACAGGATTTCGGTCCATTTTGGAAGGTGTTTGGCATTAAAACACCACGCTCGCAAGACGGGTTGGTGAGTTTTAAATCAGCCGCCCTTAACATAGGGAACAGACGCGTTTGTAGCCGCCCATTATGGGTCAGACGCTACTTGGATATTACTCTCCATGGAGAGATCCATGCTTGGAGTAAGCCTAAGAGATAGAATTAGAAACGACGAAATTAGGCACAGAACTACATTAATGGATATCATAGATCGTGTAGCGAAGCTAAAATGGAAATGGGCAGGACACGTTGCAAGAGAAGATGGCCACCCAGAGTTCTGAAATGGAGACCTTGGGAAAATAAAAGAGACATCGGAAGACCTCAAAAGAGATAGGCCGATGATATTTTCGCTGTGGGGGGAAAGAAATGGCTACAATTAGCCAACAACAGGGAAGAATGGAAAAATAATGAAGAGGCCTATATCCAGCAGTGGAAAGACGAAGGCTGATAAAGAAAAAGAAGAAGAGGTACAAACAGAGCGGTCCCGAGCGATCCCATCTTCCGACCAGAGCGGCCTTTCTTCCCTCCGCGTTTGAGAGCATCACGCTGACCTGCCCAGGAAACGGATCAGCTCCGTCGTCAGCGTGATCGAGGGGATTGGCACACGCTACCTCGACTAGCTACAGATATCAACCCGACCGCCAAGATGCTGTTTCCACGCCCATGGACGCTACGTGAAACGAAGTAAAAACTTTCCTTATTATTATCACCTGGATCCTGCAGGCTCATCCGAGTCGCAGTACAAAGACCCTCTCAAACCTCTCTTAATATCATCGCATCTAATGCCACAAATGAGCACTTTTGCGCCTGACACCGCAGGATGATTTTTGCAAATGGCGGAATAATTCAAGAATATGGTCCCGTTGTTCATACAATGAAAATAAGTATTTCACTATATAATTTAATGTCCTGTTAATTTAATCTAACTAAAATAATCGTAATCTAAATTAAAGAAACCAAACCTAATAACCTAACCTGACCTCATATATTGCCTATGAAATGTCAAAATATGCAGTGCATTTTTCGAAAGTTTAAAGTGTAATATCTTATTTAATACTTTCTTTTTAAATGTAAATTATCTTTCATTTACTTATTAGCATATTCAATAATATAGTGAAATAATAATTTTCGTTGTATATGCAATGGGACCATTATCTTGGATTTAGCCCAAATGGCGGACGGCAAGCCGGACCGGTTAAATAATTTTGGACTCTTTATTTAAACGAAACTTCCGCTCTGGCCAGATCATTAGACTTGATTAGAGGATCCATTATGATTTATCCATTCTGTAGGCTATAGGCTATCTACCACCATAACCACCGGTGAGTGGTTGTGGCTGATTGTGGAGAAAACTTGGTGGGTAGGGAAACACGAGGTTATTATATATATATATATATATATATATATATATCTATATATATATATATATATATAATATATATCTATATATATATATGAAATTAAGAGAAAACACACAAATATCAAATAATAAAACTGAAAAATTAAATGCTGGAACCTGGATTCGAACCACGGACCTTTGTCTTACGCGGACAACGTGATACCAATTTCACTATCCCAGCCACTTAATAAGTCGTCAATATTTGATAGTTATGTGTTTCTCTTTGAATTATTAATTCACTTATTTATATTATTCCATTTTTATTAGGAGAGTAATCGATTGTTGCGAGAATATCAAACGAAGCTTTGACGTCTTCCCGCTAGTCGATTTGTATCAGGTTGTCCGCGTAAGACAAAGGTCCGTGGTTCGAATCCAGGATCCAGCATTTAATTTTTCAGTTTTATTATTTGATATTTGTGTGTTTCTCTTAATTTCATTTATTTATTTCTTAATAAATATTACGGGACTCGCTTCCATAAATAAATGAAAAATATAAATAACATATATACTTAATTTGCAGTTTAGCAAAGAATACTTCCATTATTCGGAAATCGACACGACGACGTTTCCTACAAACCAAGTAGATGCAACCTACCCTTACACCACTGTGACAAACATTTCCGCGACTGACATCAAGGTGCACTGTTTACATAGAATAAAATATTTTTTGGCTACTTATAGTACCATTAACATCCCTTAAGAACTACACAACCATCGAAACCGCAAAATTGTTTCAATCTTCCCTTATAAATCAGCCGCGTCGGGCGTGATAAATCTACATTTAAAAAACTTTTTTTGCTGAAAAGATGAGACCACTTCTGAAAATACCGCAATCCAAAGGCCTAGCGCAAACGTGAGTTGCCTCGGAACTATCGTTCTACGAGGAATAAAAGCCTTCTTTTATTTACAGTAAACCGGTTTTCTTGTTAATTACAAACCGTTTCTGTATTGCCGAAACGTTGACGGAATAAAAGAGGCTGATTTTGGCGGCCAGATGTTCTGGAAGATATTTTATTTTCGTCTGCGCGTTAGATATTAGAAAGAAGCTATTTGGACTGTGCATTATCACACACATTGTATGTAGGCATACTCATGCATATTTCCCCATTTTTATAAATATTTTTAAACACGTTTTTTTTAAATATTATAATCTGTATTTTAAATGTTTTGACAATCTCAATTATTCTCTAATATATTCTTCATTATAGATAATGTTAGTTAAATTTAAAGACCATTTTTTTCGTATAATACTGTTAAATAATTTATTGATAATATTATGTAATAGTATTTACTCCCTTTATAATAACTCGTGGCGTCTGCTTGTCTTCTTGTCTGACGAAAAAACTTTGGATCTATTTTAAACCCCTTTCCCGTGATCTAATCGAGCTGAAACTTTGCAAACAGACTCGTGGCGACGATCAAGAAGATCTGTCAAATTTTCGTTAAAAAAAAATGAATAATTATAGCATTAATAATCATAATTATAATTATATTAATAATTATAGTAGTAATTTTTCAAATTTTGAATGTTTTTTTCATACAACTTATTAAGCTGTATGAAAATATTTCAATGCGTCTGGTAGACGAGAAACCTGATTAAAGTATAATTTTGGATTTTTGAAAATTTTTTATTACTCCTTTTCGTAGCGTCGCCCGACCGAAGCCCAACGCGTAGGTTAAGCGAAAAAAAATGTTTCAGCTAGTAAATGAGAAAGGGAGTACAATAAAAACTTGGTTTGTATGGGTTACTTTTTTTTACCTTACTTTGTACCTATTTTGACATGTTTTATGAAAAACTTTATCCTAAATTAATACAGAATATTACACAAAAATATTTTTATTTATTTTGACGAATAATTCTTCTTTAGGTATGCATTTTCATCATTCGTTAAGTAACCATGTTTATCCAATATTTTTTATTGTTTCAAGGATGATGTTTTCGACGTATTTAGTTTTTTATAAAATACTAATGAAACTAATATGAACTTCTTATAATATATACAAATATTTTTCTTCATTAATTTGCTGCACTACATTTTGATTTGAGTTATACTGAAAAATATAATATTATTCAGAATACTTTGAGTATGCCCAAATTTTTCAACAACACAATACTAGATTATATCCCCAGCAGGACATCATTAATCCAGATATATTATAGATGTCTCATAGCCAGTCTCAAGTCATCCGTACGATAGATGAATGTGTGTACAGTGTTCTTAAAAATTTGAACATACTCCTAAAAATTTTGTAAATTAAATATATTTATTAATAAAAAAAAATATATTAAATTTTAAATTTATTTATTTGAAATAATATAACATAAAAATATAATTCTTATTGTACTATGCCTCGATCATCTTTAGTTCCTTGGTAACTGCTCACAATACAAGTACATTACCTTACTCTACTAAGATGACTTTGTATTAAATTTCACAACCAAACCGAACATAACCTGATCAAATTTAACTTAACGTAAAATATCGTGTGGTAACTTGTGCAAAGCCATGAATGCAGATACATGGTCACCATACGGATAAAGCTTTCAAACTGTACATTCTAATGTGTGCCGAGCTAGGGGGGTTAATGAAAGTACATTTTGTAATTCACTTCAGTACGGGTGGTTCAATTTAACAATTCGGGGTAGCAAATACCAGGTAATCGCGGGTAACAAGACAGATAAAATTCTTATACTTCGTGTTTGATATTTGCCTATTTTTAGGCGCCACGCGAATGTGATGAATCTGGCATTTGACATCGTTCCCTCTTCTCCTCCGCTACTTCCCTCGCCAAAGTCGTGTAGTCGTAATCTACCTGCTGCCGAGAGAGTGTAAAGTCGAAAAATCTATCGTTGAGCGTCAATTGTATATTAAATAGACCACCAGGAATGAGCTGGGCTGCTTTTGGCAAACTAAAACATGTCTTCGAGAACAAAGAGATCCCAATTAGCCTAAAAAAAGCCTTTGAATCATGCATACTGCCAGTGATGACGTATGTAGTGGAGACAAATGCACGCAACGATACACGGAGAGATCCAGGCTTGGAATAAGAATAAGAAATGACGAAATTAGTCGATATCATGGATCGCGTAGCAAAGTTAAATGGCAGTATACGTTACAAGGCAGGATGCTACAAGATGGCCTCTCAGAGTTCTGAAATGGAGACCTTGGGAGAATAAAAGAGGCATCGGAAGACCTCAAAGAGATGGGCCGATGATATAGCCGCTGTGGGGGGAAAGCAATGGCTACATTTAGCAAACAAAAATAAAGGATGGAAAGAGAAGGAAGAGGCCTATATCCAGCAGTGGAGAGACAAAGGCTGATAAAGAAGAAAAAGAAGACCATCTCGAAGTATCAGGCTTTCGCAGTAATTACGTTGCTTTAGATTCAAAATATATAAAGTGAATTTATCGAACTGCTGACAATTTATCGAATGACAGTAAAAATAGGAGAAGAAACATTCACTCAAGTTGGTGAGTTTCATTCGTGTTTTCTTTCCTATCATAAATTACACCTCATTCATATCGTGCCATCGCTTTCCCATTCCTGTCTTGTCATTCCTCCCTATTCTCGTAAATTTCATCGTCTGTTTCCCTGTTCACGTCGGTGTCTGTCAATTTTAATATCTAATTTAAAAATTAATCTATTAATAAATTCAACCTAATTACGTAAACAAATAAACCTGGATATGGATAGTTCGTATGCGTCCGTCCTGACGAAGATACAGTGGTATCAAAATCGGTCGATGTAAAGTTACTCCAAGTGGTTTATCATCAAAATCATCGCTCTTGGCACTACAACCCTTGGTGGGTCTTGGCCTCCTCAATAATCTTCCTCCACTCATCTCAGACCAGTGCCAGCTCTCTCCAGTTTCGAAGCTCCAAGGCAGAGATGTCTTTGAGGACGTTGTCACTCCATCTTAATTTTGGCATTCCTAAGCTCCTTCATCCTATTGGCTTTGAGTTCAGCAGGGAGTTTGGTGCTTGATGCTCGGACATTCTCTCTATATGCCCCAGCCACCGAAGTCTTCCCAGTTTTATAAATTTTATGATGTTTGGCTCCTTAAACAGAGTATAGAGCTCATTGTTGTAACGTCTGCGCCAAAGTCCATTTTATAGAACCGGTCCGAGGATATGCCTCAAAATTTTCCTTTCAAAAATGTCCAGTGCTCGCTGATTCTTCGTAGAACCCACGTCTCAGGTGCGTATGTGAGCACTGGCCTAATAAAAATTTTGTACAATCATATCTTGGTGTTTCTAGACAGCAGTCTGGATTTTATCTGCTTTTGTAGGCGGAAAAAACAGCGATTTGCGCTCACTATGCGCTTCTGGATCTCCTCTGTAGTATTATTGTCGCTTGTTATCAGGGATCCTAGGTATGTAAATCTTGGTACCGTTTCAAAATTTTGACTTCCACATGAGAGAGTTGGGATTTGTTGGGTGCATCCTTCGGCCATGTATTTGGTCTTCTGCTGGTTTACTATGAGACCCACGTTTTTGGCAGAACTTTCAAGATTTATGAACGCATAACGTAAAGCATCGGGTGTTTTCGCAATTATGTCGATATCATCAACGTAAACTAATAGTTGCACAGGGTTATCAAACATCGTTGCCCAAGTGGTTTATACAAAGTTTTTAATTAATTAAAATTAATAATTACGTCCAATCACAACGTTAACGCTATAAAAAAGTAACCCATTAAAATCAAGTTTTACTATACTCCCGTTCTTTGTAAAATATAACAACAATTAAAGGCGAATTAAAACATATAAAATAACACTTAACTTACAGTAATTTAATATATTTCTAAAATGTCAGATGTTTTGAGCTTTGATAAGACACTTCATGCTTTGAAGATTAAATTCTAAAAACATTAGTCAGTCAATTTAGATTTTAGAAATTCGTAGTGAAGTACCTATTATGTATACCGACGGAGTAATTCAAATTTAGAAAATATTCCGCTACGTTATCGGGCCGCCGTTGCTAGTAATCAAACGTTTGTAACGATTCCAATTTGAAAAAACATTAAAATTTCTAAAAATCCGAAATTATACTATAATTATTTTTATTTTTTTTAACGAAAATTTGATAGATCTTGTTCATCGTCGCCACGAGTCTACTTGCCAAGCTTCAGCTTGATTGGATCACGGGAAAAGGTTTAAAAATCGATCGAAAGCAAGCAAGCAGACGCCACGAGTTAATAAAGGGAGTAAAAATAAAAAAAATCATGAAATATCTCTTTCAAATACTCGCACGAGTATAAATTAGCATATTTAAATTAATGAAGTTGGGGAGATTTTTATCGTGGTTAATAATAATGACGTTCAAGGGATGTAATTGCGGGGACGGCTTCAAGCACGTCCGCCTACTTCCAAGTTGCAACTTGGTAACTTCGGCAGCGCTCGCGGACCGCGTCGGGAAGTCGGTCGCCTCACGAAACCGCGCCCAGCGAACTTCGCCGCACGCGCCCGACTTCCGGAGACCTGGCTCTCGGTTCATTAGGGAACGGAGAAGAAAGTTAGCGGGAAACGGCCAACCCTCAAATCTCGATTCCCGATACTCGACCGTTCCATAACTGGGGGTACGAAAGCAAAGGCAGCAACGTACAAAAAAAAATATTACAGCGCGTGCGATGAGAACAAGAAGCATGACTTTTATTTATTGTCCATTTTTATCTATTATATTGTAGCGAGGCTAAGGGGAATCGCGCACCCATGTGGGACGACAGTTGTTTGAAATGATCACAATACTAAAGAAGATTCCAGAACACCCTGGCATAATCTACGGCTTACGAGAGACATCTCCAAAAGTCTGGAAAACGCGAGGAACTTCTCGAAAACGCGGGAAGCGTCTCGGAATTTCGATAACAGTATTAGCCACTATAAATACGACCGAAGCGAAATTAATAAGTGCGGAAATTTATGGAATGTTCTAGTGAACAGTGTATAAAGTGTTAAAGCGAATATAAAGTGTCTATTTACGAGTGATAGATTTAGAAATAGTTTAATTTAAGGAATAGCGTTACATTTAATAGCGATAAGTGACCTTGTACGTTAGTTTAATTAATAAATCGGTATTTAATAAATCCTGTATTAAATCCCAGCGTTTTCATTAATTCCTCCTGCAGCCACGACACGTGACAATATATTTATTTATACAGTTGATACGTAATATTATTTTTTATTATAAATTTATTCTACGTTATAACATTTTAAAGACAATATACTCCCCATCATATGAGCCAAAGCTCGAGAATTTAATGTACCGTCACTCACATAAATATAAAAAACAAACTCCCTGTGCCAAATTTACAAAGATTATTTTATAAATAAATCTCACCCCTTAAACTGTATAGTATAAGTAATAGACATCGAACAAAGGGACAAATAAAGATACCAGCTTTAAGAGCCACCATGGCACAACATCACTATACATACTTGGGAGTTAAATGGTACAATACATTGTTGTCGCAAAACAAATATGTACTTTAGAGTGGAGAATTAATGAATTGGTAGTAAATTTAATTCCGTCTCAACAGTTATAGACATTATAAATAAATGATCTCTGATATGGTATGGTTAGGTAAAATATACGAATACGGGTAGAATGATAATAAAAAAAGTGTGAGGTGAGTGTAAAAAAGCAAAAGGCATAATCAGATAAACCAAATGTTGGAGGACGACCTTGTTAAAAGCTTCAACAGAAGATAAGATGTATAAGGCCTGTTGGCGCTTCTTATGTCATTTATTTCATCTGATTATTCTGATCCTATTAATTCTGGCATTATCATGTATCAAAGAGTAGTTAGCGCATCCTCATAGCGACATTGCAACCCAAAAAGAGAATCAAGCCGTTGAGTCGGTAAAGCAGTTAGCGGCTGGGGCGGCGGCCATTATGAGGAGAAAAAATGGCGCGTGAATACCACAATTGACCGCAAGCCGCAAAACAAGCATAATAAACTTCTGAATACGTGTGTCTACATTCAAGTCTCTTTAACGCCGTGCGTACTGACGAAAGGAAGAAAGAAGCCGCCAAAGAAGTGACCGAAACTCCATTCCTTCAAGGGTCAATGAGATTGTTATATTGGTGTCCAGCTCGAGGATATTTAGATAGGCCAGACCCTTATTCAAATCCTAACTAACCTGCTTTCTATCCTGTAGGTTGAAACAAACAAATACATATTAAACTTTTATGATTACGGTCCACTCCAAGGCCTAAATGGTGTATCACAACAAAAGATTTGTAGCGTACTATCCTTGTGCAAAAATGACGTGACGATGAATTAATTAGTATATTGTTTACGATATCTAGTAGCTGTTATATATTTCAACTAGTGATGGGCCGAGTACTAGATTTACCGAGTAACCGAGATAATACCGAATACTTATTCGGTTCTATTTTTGTCAAACCGAGTACTCGGCCAAATAACTCGGTTCGTTCTTTACTTAAAAAAACTGAAACAGTGTGACAAAGTGGCCTTAATCAGTGTAACACTGTTTCAGTTTTTTTTTAATTTATTTTATTCAGAAGTCATAAAATTGCATCTATTGTTGGCGAAAGTAGGTAAGTCTCAGCCTCTTAATTGTTTATTTTTTCTCACAATTGCTGCGTTTTTAAATGAATAAATGGGACACTTTATTTTAAATGAAATTCTCAGCAGAGTTGAACAAAGTTATTCGATCGAGTATGAGTATAAAAAAAAACACTAAACGACTATTCGGCTCATCTCTAATTTCAACCATATTTCAATTCTTATGAATGTTTCAGAATGCGATTTTGTAATAAAAATGTTTTTATAAAATATGTAGCAGATACGCAATATTCAGTCAAGGGAAAAATAAACAATCTGTATTATGAGGTACTAGTTTCAACATTTCCAATTTTCACTTTATTTGAAAAAATCTTGTGGACGCAATTTTATTCGAAATTCAAAGGCTCTTTTAAAAATCATATTCACTCAAATACATTTCATTTTTTGCCCCCTAATGAGAAAATGTTTGATTAAAATCCCTTCCCAACATTTAAATTAGTTTAAAAACTTAAAATATAAATTACTTTTGCTAAATTTATATATTTGGAATAAAATAATATTATTTGAAAATTCATATAACTATATAAGCTTTTAAAGGTTTTCTCACAATTTTAATTTGAACACTAAGAGGTATTGAAAATACAAAACTTGAATAATATTTGTGAATCGTATTTACTCATTACTTTCTTATCATCACACCGTTTCCTCGTGGGGATAATCAAAACGGATAGAGCGCCATACTCTTGTTCTGACATACAAGTCTCACCCCATTCACATTCATACATCTCCGCATACAAGACGACAATTGTTGACGCTCATATTATTTTAATTAATATAAATAAACTTTGTTTTCACCACTTTTTTATTGAAAATATCAACATATTTCAGAGCTCATGGCCCCTTCGTCAGGATAAAATAATAGGCTCTGAAACATGTTGATATTTTCAATAAAAAAGTGATGAAAATAAAGTTTATTTCTAACGTCACCACAAAATTATTTTGCTGTGTTAGAAGAAGAAGCTCATATTATTATTTATTTGGATAATTTTGCTTACATACAGTAAGATATTTGAATTAATGAATACATTAATTAAGGTAACAATAAAGATTTTACAGAATTGTTCGTGTTTGGAGAAGGAGTTCGCTCGCAATGCAACGCAATCAAAGTAACGTATGTAACTATGACAAATATATTTGAAGTACAAAATGAAATATACTAATAAGTACAATATATGCGGGGTGTAAGAGCTAAGGCAGCATTATTCAAAAAAAATTGAAGGCAGTAATTGAGGATTACTAATTAATAATGTACTGAATTCGATATTTTGTAGGAAACATAGCTAATAAATTTATAGGAAATATAATTTTGAAAAGGAATGAACGCATAAAATCTAGAACTCACTATATTTCAAATTAGATATCTTCGGTGGCTGCATTCAAAATATTTTTTATTTTTTGGATATTGCTGCCTTTGCTATCGTACTCCACACATTAAATAAAAATGAAATATTTTACTGGAATTTATGTATTTATAAAAAAATAAGATGTAACACTTTGAATGATTTTGAGTTTTTATTTTTTCAATATTGCAGGTAGTTGATTAAAATGTTTTATGTACCTACGTTTTGACACATATCCATCTACGAGTAGGTCTTGGTTTTCACCTTGGTCTCGATCACGTTGGATTATGTCAGAGGACTTTGTGTGCATGCTGTGTTATATACTCTCTACTGCGGACGAATGGCATATCACACCAATCCCGAGGTTTCCATTCTTTGACTTCCTGTATTGTAGGATAATATTATCACGCATTGGACCTTTGATTGGAGAGTGACTTGTTTAAGAATATCTGCAGCCTGTATTCTCACGCCAAACCGATAATGTCTCGCGTGTGCAAAAAACCGGAAGAGTGAAAAATGAACAATATATATATTTACAAATGTTCTCAGGTATTTCTGGTTTATGTTTTATGGGGTATCATGCCGTGTTTTTTCATCCCATCGTAGGGTCCATCCTTAGGGCTGGTGTTGTGTTGATATATTGTTTTAATTGCTGTTATAGAACCAGTGGCGTGCACTAAACTGGACTTACGTTATGCTGTTAACATCGATGCAGTAAAAGTACTGTGATGTTAAGTATTAGCTTGCAGTGCCGTACCGAAAGCAGGGTGTGTCCTAGTTTGCGTTAGGTTAATTAAGTAGTGGTAAGTACGGTATTTCAAGCAACCTTTACATCAACACTTAGTCGTCACATTATCCCTGAAGATGAACCCTGAAATGGCATCCGAAACGTGGGCCAGAGAGGTTAGATATACACACGCATCAGCAATATCCCAGAAAACTATATACATAAGTTTCATAAGCTTTGCATTCAAATTCATGATTTGTATAAAATACACCACGGTGAATTAATTTCTGTATATACAATTTACACTATCACTTTTACATTATGTTGGGAAATTCTTTGTATAATATAATATCTCATTTAAAGTGTATTGGAACGCAAATGTTTGAATTTGCTTCATTTGCGCCCTTCAATAACACGTCTGTTAAAGCGAAGACGTGTATTCAGAACACCGCGCAGTGCGAGAAACATATGCATTACTTAGATTTATGTACAGGCTTTGGATACATTTTATGTATACAGTATGCGGAAAACATGCGCAGCTTTATTTTAATTTAATTATTAATTATTTTGATTTATTTCAGCACGGATCGGCATGCTTTATATTTAATATATCCAGTAAATATTGAATTTGGATTTACATTAGGTACGCACAGCTTTTTTGACTGTCTGTTATTTACTATTTAGAGTGTTATTGGGTCGGCAATTTTTCTTATTTTTTTAGAGATTAGGTGACAAATTTTGAGTCTCTTGTCTTGTCAATTATGTGTCAAGCGAAAAGCTTAGACCTTGTAGAAATGTCAGAGATTTGAGAAACTTTGTTTAGATTTTTCCTACTCTGTTGTTGCAAACTTCTTAAATTAGTGACAAGATTGTTTATGAGAATTCCAATAAACTTCTAATTAGTGATTTATTAATGGTAAAAAATTTCTCCAACGAATCTCGCTCTCCTAAAAATTGTTTCGAGATATAAAATATAAATATCAACTATATAGCTGAAGTTTTATGAAATTTAGAAAACAATGTATATGAAAGTATACAAAATTTGAATTTCAAAATATAGAGTACGTCCGATTTAGAATATGCTAGAACTATCGTATAATATTATGTATATTCCGTGCCAATATTGTTTCAGGATAACACGGCGTTGCCTCGTTTTGGTGGCAGTGATCTAGTTCCTTGTGTATACAGGTCAACCGTTGGGAGGTTTTTTGTGACTCATGCAAAAATAATTCTTCATACAGGGTATACCAGAGCTAGCAGCATAAACTATTCCGGTAGATTCCTGCCTATTTTATGAGTCTAAAATGTTCAAGCAACCATGACCAATCAATAATTATGGAGATATGCAATATCAAATTTAGCATTTTTTTCAATATTTCTGACTTATTTTTTGCAAAAAGTTGAACTTTCATTACAGTAACTTATATCGATTATGAAAAATTTATTCGCTTTAATACAAGTCGAATAAAATGATAAAAGCCTTGCAAAAAATTAAAAAGTTTATTTTTACATGGTATTTATCATTTTATTTAAGTTGTGTTAAAGCAAGCGAAGACAAGTCTAAGTGAGATCACTTAGACTTGTGTTTCAAATCCATTTATGATAGAGAAAAAAATTCCCCTTTTACCTCTAATTCTTTGACTCTCATAGTTTGTCCATAACTTAAAACTTTCACTTTTATTCTTTTTTATTATACAACTCAAGTTATTGTTTATGTTAATACACAACATGTTAATTCTGTGGAAACTTGTAAGATGGTCCCTATACTGTTTAATAATCATGTATAATCTCTTTATATGTACTGTTAGTTTCCCATAAATAAATAAATAAAAATAAAATAAATAAAGAACAAATCATCCATAACATGATTTTTTTTACAAAAATGGCACTGTAAAATTTAGAATAATAAAATACACATTTTTCTTATTTCGAACACGACGTGATATAACACGAGTCTAATATTGAAACATTTTAATAAATTAACAGATGTTATTAAATAAACTTTCTTCATGTTACGAGTACAAGGAAATTTTACATTGCTTTGCCATTTTTTGATGCAAAAATTATTTTTAGATTAAAATGTCAAATAAAATATTATTATGTTATAGTCACGATATGACGGTACACAGCTCATGCTTTTTAGTTCGTAACATAATTGAAAAAATAAACCATTCTTTACCCTCCCATTAGCATCAATGAAGTAATTAAATATTAAGGGTAATAAATTAACAACTATCGCAATACAGAAATACAAAAGAACTTGTACGTAGGTAGTTTTATTTTCAATGTGTTCAAATTCTTCAAGGAATATTTAACTTATTTTAGTTATTTTCACATCAAAAAACTTGAAATCGTTTAATACGAAAATGAACACCGTGAAAAATCGGTTAAGATTAACTAATTACGTTAATTAATTAACTTTGACTTTTTAAAAATGTAAATTTGACCATCATTGCTGAGTTACAACTATTTGAAGCTAGCGTAGTAGATGAACTTTTAAACGAACCGTATTACTATTTTGAATTTTTATCGAAACTCATTTTTTAAGATTGATGGAGATATCTCAAAAAAAATTGCCCATTTTGTTAAAATTTTACTTACATGTATCTTATTTAGAGCATTATCTACGACAAAGCTTAGATTTTTTGTAAGTGAAGCCTGGAGTTGACAGAAGAGGAACGAAAGTAGACTGAATGCAGTGGAGATGAGATCCCTTAGACGTATGTGTGAAAATCCATTTACGATAGAGTAAAAAATGAAGATATTAGGAATGAACGTAAAGCTGATCTTAGCATAATTAATGGAATTAAAAAGTGGTCGCTCAGATGGTTTGGGCATGTTGAGCGAATGAATGAAGAAAAAAAAATTTTTACCTCTATAAATTCAATGACTTCTTATAATACACGACTTAATAATTTTTGAATAAATCTTCGAAAACATTTAAAATTATTTATGCATGATTTTTACTGAGATTGTTATTATTTTTTTATACATAATTTTATCATGAAATTATTTTGCTGTGTATTTTTTGTATGCTGTAATATTATATATACGTTTAACTAAAAATGTAAGCCATTTGAAATTTAATCATTTTCAATTAATTACCTCAAAAATCTACTTAACGAATTAAAATTAGCTTGAAGTTGTTACTGTTGAAACGGCTTAAGTGCGTGTTTATTTTGTTACGTGATATGTTTGAGAAACGATTTCGATGGATACTTCATAAATGTTTTTTACTCTGTTTCAAGATAGAGGGTGATTTTTGAAATTTATGGCGTTTTCACTGAACACTGAAGTGTACTTACATAACAATGGATACGTATACCAATGTTGTTATTTACGAGATTTGTTGTTAAGAGAAACAATTTTTTTTTTAATTTTTTGTTTCAACAGTCCAAGAGGCCCAATTACAGAAACGAAACCCATCACAAAACACCCAGACTTGAGTAAATCACGTATATTAACTGTGACCTCACCGAGAATCGAACCCGGAATCCTCGGTGTGAGAAACCGGTTTTATACCTCAGCTCTCTAGGCTCGAATATATCTAATTTATTTATAAAGATGTCACGTTTGTTTTGTAGTATTTATTTTTAATAAATTTGTAATGAATATTTCGGTATTAAAAATAGCCTTTTATTATACCTACAACTTACGCTGGAAAGAGAAAAGATAAAATAGTTGAACAGAATGTTAGTAAATTTAGTAAAAACCACTACCAGATATAGGGTCTACCGGTTTCGAGACGTACCCGTCTCTTCGTCAGGACCAACACTACACCACTATATTTACAACACTATACACCCCAACCATAGTATTAATTAATTAATAAATATTATTGTATTAATTATACTTATAGTATTATTTAATTAATAAACCATAGTATTAATTAATTAATTACCATTAAACATTCACCAATATTGATCACATGCGCGTTAATCTTGTCAGAGACAAACATGCACTCATTAGCCTAATGAACATTCAGGAATCTACCGGGAGAGAGTGAGAGGGGGCGGGGTCTAAAGTGGGTGTTACCAAATCTTTTGTAAAAGTTAAATTAAACAAAGGGTTATAAGGAAAACTTTAACTTAGGCTAATCAGTGCATGTTTGTCTCTGACAAGATTAACACGCATGTGATCAATATTGGTGAAAGTTTAACAATACTATGGCTGGGGTGTAAAGTGTTGTGAATATATTAGTGTAGTCTTGGTCCTGACAAAGATACGGGTACGTCTCGAAACCGGCACACCCTAAATCTGGTTGTGGTTTTTACTAAGTTAACTAACATTCTGTTATAATGTCTAACCACAAAGTTAATGCTTTAAATATTAATAATATAAGATAGTTTATCTAAGATGCACATGGTATGAAAAGTGAGACGCTTTTGTGGGATTAAAATATTGTGGTGAAGGCGGACACCTGAAGCCATCTAGCGGTACTCCACCGGAACTATCTAGCACGGCGACCGCATTATTTAAGCTCACGGGAGTTCGACTATCACATTTATTCGCACCTTAAATTTGTTAACCCTTTTATATATAAATAATGTTACCTACCACAAAGTTATCTTGCAATTATTGAAAAAGAAGGTAACTTGTGAAGTTTGGAAGATTGAAGATAAATGTTGTTTTTTATTAATTTTAAAGCATGGTTACAATATTACAAGTACAGATACAATACAATACTACTTATATGGATATTATAGACTGTATAAGTAGTAGACATAGAAGAAAGGGACAAATAAAGATACCATATTTAAGAACCACCATGGCACAACATCATTATACATACTTGGGAGTTAAATGGTACAATACATTGTTGTCGCAAAACAAATTTCAAGAAAGGAACATTCCAAAATACGAACAGTTTAAGAAAGAAGTCAAATTCTTGATTTTCGACATCGATGAATTGTAACATTGCCCACATGTCTCAAATGATTTCTGTATAATAAAAAAAATTACTACTTCTAAATCCATCACATCAACCCTGATGATGGACCCTGCAATGGGATTGGAAACGTTGGCCAGAGAGGTCGCGTATACACGGCAGAATATCCCAGAAAACTAAACACAGAAAAAACTTTAATTTAACTTGTAAATACTCCTTCCATAAGCTCGAGCTTTGGCTCATATTATGGTGAGTATAATGTCTGTAAAAGTGTTATAACATAGAATCAATTTATGAAAAATTATAGCACATAACAATAATTTTTTTTTCAAATAAAACGACCAAATTCAATTGACAAATTGATTCCCGTGTTTGAATTGGGGGGTTCGGCCGATTAATATTAGTTTGGTATAAAAAGTACCTATACATAATATTGAATACAGTTTTTTTTTTAAATAAGATACTCGTACATTAAAACATATAATACGGAGTTAGGTTTTAATTTTCATAAAAAATAACAGCACGAATTTGCATTGAAAATATGTAAGAAGATGAAGAAGCGGTAAATAGGGAGAGAGGAAATATTGCCTATGTTATCCGCCGGGTCCTAAAGAATAAGAATGTTCTTAGGTTTTCACGGCCAATCAGAATCTTCAGGTTTATGTTTTCTGGGGTATTATGCCGTGTTTTTACAACATTTCTGGCCGACGTTTCGGATCCCATTGCCAGAAAATTCGCAATAACACGGCATAATACCCCAGAAGACACAAACCAGAAGATCCTAAAGAATAAGTTTTCAAAGTTTTAGTCCGATCGGTCGAACGGTACAGACTTGCATTTAAAATATATCAGAGCGTGGAAAAGGGGTAAAAGAGGAGAGGGAAATGTCACTTTTGTTACCCGCCAGGTCCTAAAGCATAAGTTTGCAAAATTTGAATCGAATCGGACCAACAACGGTCAGAAAAACAGAGAACAGACAGGCAGAGAGACATTGAGTTTTATAGGTATAGATATCTTTCCATGAAAGTCCTGGAGTATGAAAAATAATAATCTCTATGGTTCAATATGAAAATTCACTAATCCAATTGAGTATATACAGAGTTATTTGTAAAACATTAATAACCTCTCAGGACTATATTCCTGCCTTGATTATGAGTCGAAAATGTCCAAGCTATAATGACCTAATATCAATAGTTAAGGAGATATGCGACATAAAAGTTTGCATTTTTTTTTCAATATTTCTGACTTATTTTTTGTACGACGTTAGACTATCATTACAGTAACTTATAGCGAATATGAAAAATTCATTCCCTTTAATACAAGTCAAATGAAAAAATAAAAACCTTCGAATTTCAGTTGGAAAACATTCCAATTGGAATTTTTTCAGGATTTTTATCATTTTATTTAACTTGTATTGAAACGAATGAATTTTTCGTAATCGATATGAGTTTATGTAATGATAGTCCAACGTTTTACAAAAAATAAGTCAGAAATATTGAAAAAAAAATGCAAACTTTGATGTCGCATATCTCCATAAGTATTGATATTAGGTCATAATAGCTTGAACATTTTCGACTCATAATCAAGGCAGGAATGTAGTCCTGCGAGGTTATTAATGTTTTACAAATAACCCTGTATATAACAAATATATTCTTTAAGGGAGGTTATAAAAGATTTTAAAAGACGTGTAGCTCCGTCGTTGTAAGTGGAATAGAACATTTCGCTGGAAACACTCAGACAAATTAATGTATTAATAAATAATATCGCTACAATGATTGTTCCATGGGGGTAAGGGTAGCTATCCATCTCACTTTGACCCCGTCGTTCCATTTAAATAATTAATAAACGCACATACATTACTGAAATAGTAATGATGGCATGACTAAACAAAATTATTGAATTTTAACCCGGGCGCGCCCGCGTCGCGAGATTTGTTTAACAAATATATGTGAGCGAAAGGACAAACCGAACGAGTTGATAAAGTCGAGTTTTTATGTTCTTTAGATACATGTCTAGAAGAAAAAATGAACGAGACAGAATATATTTTTAATTGTCAAATGACATGACCTCTGTTCGGCTGATGCGAAACGTTGGCCTCTCTGGCCAACGTTTCGCATCAGCCGTCAGCACATCAGCCCTGAATCGTCGGCCAAAGAGGTCATGTATACACGGTAGAATATCCCAGAAAGCCATACACAGAGGATTCTGAACGGCCGCGAAAATCTGAGAACATTTTTTTGACATGATTAATTATTTGAAAAATTTGACAAAAGCGACGACATGAGTCAACTTGTGCAAAAAAAGAACTACTGGTGCAAAAATTAGATAAATATAACTTTAAGAAATATTTCATAAACAAACGAAATCCCAAAATTGAATTATTATTTTTAATATTTAAAGTATTAACTTTGCGATTAGACATTATAACAGAGTGTTAGTTAAATTAGTATAAACCACTACCAAATTTTAGGTCTACCAGTTTCGAGACGTACCCGTCTCTTCGCCAGGACCATCACTGCACTACTAGTTCACAACACTATACACCACAACCATACTATGGTTGTGGTGTATAGTGTTGTGAACATCGCGAGATCTCTAGGCATTTTACGAGATCAATCCCGAACCGAAAAATTGAACGAGATTATCGGGATTGCTCAGCATTTTTTATGTTTAATTGTATATTTTTATAGAGCTTTTAGTAAGTACTTAAAACTTATGTTCATGTCACATTCAAATAATGAAAATAGTTTTTAATAATATTTGCTGTATTTTATCAACCTAACATAGTAATAAAAACTACTACTTACTCTACTACATTGACTTATTGATACTTGCAAAAACGCCTACGAAAACTTTAATGCAATGATTAATAATGAACATTTTATCAAAATTGCTGATATAAAAATGCAAGGCATTGTCGTTAATTGGTAGATCCCGAAAGGGCAATCACTCGGGATTGCATTCCCTAGTGGTAAGCTATCTGTCTCAGTTTATTCCATAACTGTGGTCCAGCCACCGCGAACACACGGTCACCGAAATTAGTTATGTGGACGAATTAACCTACTTGCATAGATTTTGACGCTGAGCGAAGTGTTGTCTGTTATTTTCATTTATTTTATGTTATATTTATTTTGTTTTTGTGATAAGCACCACACTCTTTACCACTATCAGTATTTTATTTGACGTGTTTTTTAAAAGTTACGCATTAAATGAAATCATACAGCAATTTAATCGCGAGTCGAAATGATTCTATTAAAATCGTGAGTATTATTACTTCCGCGCCATGATTCAAGGGAAATTTGAAAGCACGAGGAGTTCCGGGTTAAAGTGATTCCTCAATATTGATGAGCATATCGATTTATGGGGAAGAGAACCCCGCTTCAGGAATGATAATTATTATACTCTTGTATATTCGAGGTAAATAAATGCATTAATTATGTAAAGTTAATAGATTAGAATTAGATTAGATTAGAATTGATTACGTTTTAATTGCACTGGTATTATTCATCATCGTCATCTTCATTCCCTTGCCCTAGTAGGTCGGGGGCCCAAAGGCTCGACAGTGTGCTTCCATGTTTCCCTGTCTTGCGCTGCTTCTGCATGAGTCAACCAGTCTAGACGCATTCTCTTTTCATACACATTTTTCTGTTACTTCTTCCAGCTTAATCACCAGCCTTTATCGTTCCGGGGTTGCCGGGAGGATTCTTTTAGTATTCGTTCCTCTGGCATTCTAAGCACATGTCCAAGCCACCTCATTTGTGATTTTTCCATGTGTAGGAGTAGGGGCTCCATGCCGAGTGTGTGCCTTACGTCTCACTCTGTCCATTAATGTGACTCCCGCTACCCCCCTTAGAAAACTCATCTCGGCAACCTGGATTCTTGCTGGTTTATTTTATTTTTAGTGTGTAAACACTAAATAAAATTTTTTCATTACTTCAAAATACTGATTATTTGAATTATTTTTATTAAATATTAAAGGAAACACATTATTTTTGTGAAGTTTTCAGAATTTCAGAACAAAGTTCTGTGAATTATTTAACAATTTTTATTAATCAATTAGAAAAGACATACAGGAAAAATCAAATTAACGAAAAAATATTTTTACTGTCACCGGGACTCGAACCTCGGACCTCCAACTCTGTCCGGGAATGGCGCGTTATCCAATTTCGCCATGACAGTCTGGTAAGTTAACGAAATTACAGACAACAAAATTATTATATTTAGATTACATAAATTAATTTCTAACTTTCTGGTGAACTGTATAGCTACAAATAGTTATAATAAATTAATAACAGTTACAAGTATATTTCTACCTTCGAGACAATGTTGTTTATTGGTTGATTAATACTTTTAAATTGAATGGTTATCACCTTTACTAATACAATATTCGATACGGGTTCGTACTGCAGAATAACTATTGATAGCGAGAAATAATCGTTTTTCATAATCCCGAGAAGGGACCCTTTAGGAGAACCGCTAAGGGAAACAGCTCCCAACAGATAATCCTAACTGCTCCAGTTAATGAAAGAGGGCAAAACCTTCCAGAAAAATTCCTGGATAAATGCGCCCGGTGGGTTTTCAACCCTTAAAATACGTTCCTCCGAGAAATTGGGGGCTCGCCGAACCACGATTTCATAATTAGTAAGAAATCTGTTACCATGCCTCTTTAAGGCCAGTATTAAACTTTAAAATATTAATGAAAATTTGAATTTAAATACTGAAAAAATTAATCTTAAAAATAATGTTTTAAAAAAGTTACTGTTACATTAATATTTTAAATATTTAAAGTGCATGTTAGTTCTTGATAATATTAACATGCATGTGATAAATATTGATGAAAGTTTAACGATATTATGGTTGTAGTGTATAGTGTTGTGAACGTAGTAGCGCAGTGTTGGTCCTGACGAAGAGACGGGCACGTCTCGAAACCGTTGGACTTAACTTCTGGTAGTGGTTTATACATAATTTAACTAACGTTCTGTTACTGTTGCAATTACAGTAAATACAGAATTAAAACAGAAAAAATTTAGTAAATACTTAACACTAGAATGTGTACTTCCCTTATGTAACGGAGATAGCATTTGGGCAGAGAAGTTTTCTTACAAGGAAAATTTTTTTCAGGAAGAACATTTGTTCTTAAATGAATAAATCAAAATTACAAGCATACTGTTAATTTAAAAAAAATTAACGGTATTATACTGAGTGATATGGAAATGTCTTTGGAGTCCATTTTATTTTTAGTGACACAAAATTAAACAGTGAAGTAATTACTCACAGTTTTGACAACTGCAAGTATACAGGTAACCAACTATAGAATATAGGTTCCAGTTTATATGTTCACAAAACTGTATTATTTCGTATATACGAATATACACATAATTTTTCGCACTTTTTATATATTTATCTTTTTTTTAACAAAAAAAAATTGTTCTTTTATCTGATATTGTATTGAATGGTGTATTTCAGTGTATACGTTAAATAATTCAGAAGAATATCATAAATATATACATTAAAGAGAATATTTCACACTAAAATATAGAGGTGTCATTAGCACCTGCGAAAACTATGTCATGGGAAAGAATCATAGTCTAGCATTGTCCATTCCAATATATTTTTGTTTAAACGTTGCATTGTGTAAAGTGATCACTTAAGCCAACTCGTACAGATCATAAGCCCTGGAAGACTCTATAAAGACTTCCATACAAGTTTCCCATATTCACAGCTTCTTTTTTCTGAGGCTCAATAATTTATATTAGTACCTATCAAACATAAATTATTATTATTTAATGTATATTGTATTATGTATATTCACAGACAATAATAATAATAATTTTATTTGTTCATGTCCATTTTAGGCTTTTACATGTAATATTTTGTAATAAACAAACATTTATATAAAAAAATGTCAAGTATAAGCAGTAGGTACCTACATACAAGAATAAAAATATGAAGTCATATCACGTATAATGTAAAAAAAATAGAAAAACATTACATAACATAAAAGTATATAGAACAATAACGGTATGAACAGTATATATATTCTAATGTTTAATGCTAAATTGTCCGAGCGACCTCTTTGCGTCAGACCAAAACCATATGCATTGTTTGTCAGTAATTGTGTTTAGTGCATCCGAGGGCGACATCTGTGGTTTTACAAGGAAGGAATGTGGCACTATTTGTTATTCTTTTGTTTTTAGTTTACATTTTTCTTCTGTGGTTTGACATTAAAATAAGAGGATGAAGTAGAAGCATATCTTTCATTTCTAATGTTTTATAAATCATTTTGGTGAATTCTGCGACAAAGAGAATATCCCCTTCAGGTCCATATAAAGGATCACTGTGTGTAATAAGTTGCGATAAGATAAAAAATTCTCTTCAGATTAAAGATCATTGTAACCAAAGGGAATATCTCCTCGGTTGGTTGAGATTCAGACTAAATCTCAGCTAGAGATTAAACATAAATATATAACTGTATTTTTTTTTTGGGGCCTAATTGCCTAACCAATATTTATTGTTAGATAATTAGAACAATTGTCTAAACAATGAATTGATTATGATATCTAAGCCGTTCTCCGTTTAATCAAAATATATATTTTGCTCAGTTTTATTATCAATATTTACATGTCCATCTATTTAACAAAATATCATAAATACTGTTTTATTTAGAGTAACGTTTGTATAAATGCAGTTTACATTTGTAGATATTTACAGAATAAAATCCAGTCAGGGCGTATAAATAAAAATACAATATTTTTTTAAACAAAAAGTTTATCATATATATTTGAACGCGTTTAAAGTGCTTTTACTTATACAATTTTTTTTATACAATTTTAGTTATCACGGTAAATTATTAAAAGGTTGATTTAATAATCAGGGGCGTGCAGCGAGTACATTGAAGCATGACTTTGAAGTACACATATTGTATATTCCAAAAAAATACATATAAAATATATATCTCGTAATGTTCCAGTAGTCAAAAATGTCCTACCTTAATACCGTCAAAAATGACGTACTTTTATTTTGTATTTTGGCCGCCAGTTAAGACTGCGCTATCCAAAGTAGCGTAGCATCTTGATAACGTTAGTGATGGAAATTATTAAATGGAGAATTATGATTTTTTTTGCTTCTAATACCTACCTCATTATTATTTGAGTCATCTGGTGGCGTTAGTGATGGACATTGTTGCGTAGGGAATTAATTTTTGTTGCATCTCATCATAATTTGTGCAATATGATGACGGGCATGTTACATATACATTGTGACACATGCGACATAGGTACAAACGGATGCAATTATTACGAAAGTTTTGATTTTCATCAAATAACTGAAAAAAAATTCAGAGTATTTCACAAAAAAGTATACAGTCAATGTTTTTATTTTATTTAATAATAATTTAGAAATAAGGCGAAATTTGAAAACGGGATGAAATAAAAATAAATGTTTGGGGGTTTAGAGATGATTAGGAGCAATTACTTTTATGGGTCACCACCGTCATGCGACGGAAAAGCTCCAAAGGCGTAGAATATTTGATGATTTATTATCTCGATAAAACAAGTACAAAAATACATGAGTATGATTATAAAGACAATGATAGATACTCTAAGGGCCATAGCCTCCGGCCGCCCGCCGGAGGTCTACGAAGGACTAACATGCCCGCCTACGGCGTGTGCCTCTTTTTATATAATTTAAGAACAAATGCGGCAGTGTGTGTGTGTGTGTGAACCAATCGTCAGAAATGCTGATGGCGCAATGACCTGCCGGCTGCGCGTGTCTTGCTCGTGTCCCGATTTGATTATGTGGTATTCCTTGCCACTGTGTGTGTCTGTGGCCTGGATTGGTGGTTTTCTGTATTGTGGAATGAATTCCAAGGGACGGAACAATTTTGAAAAAGGAATTGGATCAGCTATTGGATACGAAGTTACGAACGGACATATTATTATTGGGATAACATTGTCAGAAAAATAAATAATTAATATCGATAGTTTTCCAAAATATGTTTCTGTAAAAATCATGCCTCAATTTACTCCCTGCACGCGCCTGATGATATAATAAAACATGAATATGGAGAGCCACATGCTTATTTAAATCAACAAATATATATTTTTTCTCCATCTGCGTAAGGCTCCCCTCACTTAGCACTTTATAAGGTGCCACGAGAAGAAATAAAATACGAAATGCATAGCCCATACATTTACCTTTCGTCGCTTCTAGGGTTGAGAATAAGAAACCCGAGACCCTAAACTGGCGGGTCTTATCACGGACTTAGCGAAGATTTAGCTTGGACCAAAGGCTTTAACGCCTACTTAAGGGTGGCCCATTTGTTTCCCCATCCTTTCTCGAGGGTAGCCAAAAAATATAACCAATTTTTTCTAACTGTTGTAATTTGTTTACGAAAATAGGTTTTTGCACGAGGGTGGAGGTGAGATCCTATCTTAATTACGATAAATTATAGAAACATCACAGAAACGAAGCTATTTATATGAGAAACATGTGTGGAGGTCTTTTCATAGCATGGCCCAGGGCTCATGACCCGTGTGGGCTGACTTAAGCGATCACTCTACACAATGCAACGTTCACCAATTTCATCGTAAGAACATCCATACATTATCAAAATTTTGAATGTTCTGTGCGAGGTGTCTCATAGCTAGTAGCAAAAACTTGACAAGTGGATTCCTGTCGTAATAATGATTCGAAAATATTTAAGCAACCATGACCTAATATCAGAAGTTATACGGAGATATGCAATCATGTATGCATTTTTTTATTGATATTTCTGACTTATTATTTTCAATATGAATTTGAAATTAAAAACAGAAAATATATAAAAAAAAAAAAATTTCTACAAATTGCTTTTAGTGACTTAACGTCTACAAGTTTCAATTTTGCACAATTATTGATTTAAAGGCATTAAAATGGGAACCATATATGAGGTAGGTCATTCATTAAACTTAATTATCTAACTTTTTAGGTTAATTTAATTTATAATTATGTTCAATCACACAGTTAAGGCTTTCAATTTTTATCAAATACCTAATTATGTATTTTGATTTAACAAAGTTGAGTTTTCTGTTCCATGAAAATATATAAGAAAAAATTTTGGAATCATTTTAAAAACATAATTATCCCAAATTAATTAATTTTTTAACATGATATTGGTCAATTAATTAAAATAAGTGAGTAAGGAAAATCTTCTTTTTTTAATTATAAATTATTCTAATTAGTTTTCCGGAAATAATCCTTCAAGGAAGAAGCTAATAAGATTAAGTTAAAAGAGAAACATTTGAGAAAGTAACTTTACTTTCTTCATTAAGTTAATCGGAGAGACCCAGATTTTTATAAAAGTAAATAGCTTCTAATGGAAATAATGATTATTTACAAAATATAGTATTCGTTTAAAAATATATAATTTAACAAAGATTTTATGCATTCTGATTTTAATGCGAATAAAGCAATTTATACTTTTCCAACAAAGTTAAAGTGCTCTAAATGCAATTATGGGCGATTATGGCCAATAAGAATCTGTCAAAGGAAGAAGACTAGTGGTACATAATGGCGTTCTGTTGCCAACCCTAATGTATGGAAGTGAAGCCTGGAATTGGCAAAAGAGGAATGAAAATAGACTGAATGCGGTAGAAATGCGGTCACTAAGGCGCTTGTGTGAAAAATCTTTGGTCGATAGAGTAAGGAATGAACAAATTAGAAGTGAATGCATTGCTGGCTTTAGTGTGGTAGATAGAATAAAGAAAGGAGTGCTGAGATGGTTTGGTCATGTGGAACGTATGAACGAGGAAAGGATGGTTAAGAAAATATATGAGGCGAGTGTTGAAGGCAACAAAAATAGAGGACGTCCGCGAAAGACCTGGCACGATCAGATACAACAAGTGTTTGAGGATGGCCCCGTTAAAAGCCGCAACAACCGTAGACCTTGTACGAGAAGATGTATGAATGTGGCCGAAGCAAAAGTGGTGAGCCAGGATTTCTATCCTCTTCTGAGTGTGGCGTTCAATCCTCTCTGCCTACCCCTGCGGGGAAACGGCGTGATGGTTAGTAAGTTAGTTAGTTAGTTATTTAAAAGCATATAAATCATGTATAAAATCATCTTTAGACCAAATAAGATGAATTATTAGAAATATATAAAGCGCAGAATCATATTTAAACAATTTAAAATATACATATATTAGGTCCTTACATATGAAATTGACGTTTAGTATGGGAGGAACATAAAGCCGATTTTTTTTTATTATAATATATTTATTTAATCAAAGTATGTACCATTGCTATCTATGCACTTTTGCCATCTCATAGGTAGTTCATCGATCCCTTTACTAAAAAAACCATTCGGACGGGAATCAATAAAATCTTTGAAGGCGGTTTGGACTGCCCCATCGGAGTTGAATTTTTTCCTTTGCAAGAAGTTATCCAAATTTCGAAAAAAATGGTAATCTGTTGGGGCAAGGTCCGGAGAGTACGGTGGATGTCTTAGACATTCCAATTGAAGCTCCTCTAATTTGGTAGCCGTCTGTTGTGCAGTGTGTGGTCTAGCGTTATCATGAAGCAGCAGTGGCCTAGAGCGATTAACCAGCCTCGGTTGTTTAGCAGCTAGCTTTTCCATCATGGTTTGCAGTTGCTGACAATAGACATCTGCCGTAATCGTCTGGCCAGATTTAAGAAAGCTGTAGTGAACGACACCAGCACTAGTCCACCAAACGCTCACAAGTAACTTTTTTGGAGTCAATTTTCGCTTGGGGCATGGTTTGGCTGGTTCGGCAGGGTTCAGCCATTGCGATGAGCGCTTCCGATTATCGTACAGGATCCACTTTTCATCACAGGTAATGATTCGATTTAAAATCCCTTCATTATTGTGCCGGTTGAGTAATGCAACGCAGCAGTCAACGCGCGTTTGTTGATTTGCTTCACTCAATTCGTGAGGTACCCACCTTTCAAGCTTTTTCACCTTACCAATTTGCTTCAAGTGGATTAAAACAGTTTTATCACTAACACCGCAGCCTGCAGCTAACTCGGATGTGGTTTGCGATGGATCCGCTTCCACAATAGCCTTCAATTCTTCATTATCAACTTTGGTCTCCGGCCGTCCACGGGGCTTGTTCTGCAGGTCGAAATTTCCAGAACGAAAACGTTGGAACCAAAAACGCACTGTGTTTTCTTTTGCGGCACCGTCGCCATACACATCATTAATCCTTCAAGCCGTTTCTGCAGCACTGGTGCCACGGTGGAACTCGTACTCGTAAATAACGCGATATTTCAAGTTTTTCATTTTGTAAACTGAGTGACGCAAAGAAAAAAACAATTGAGGAAAAAACAAATGAATTATAATTTTCAAAACACAAATATATGAGTAAATAGCTGTATAAATTTGGATTTGGAATTCCTAACCAAAGGGAAGATATTTGAGATCAAATTTGCCAGTACGGCAAAACCTCAATTTCATATGTAAGGACCTAATATATTGTCATTGATGTATAAAAACAGCAGTAACTATGCATTGTCGAGGATTCTCGAAGAGTACACATGAATCTAGAATAAACTACACTATCTTCGAAGAAACTATAAAACATCAGAAATATGCAGATATTAGTCGAACGTTCTCGATGCTTCGCAAACTCTGACATTTTTGTATAAAAGCGAGCGAGCGCGCGCGGCGATTTCTGCGATTACACAGATTAAAGCGAACCGAACACCAGCGATAATAATTAAGAGAAGTACTTAACACGCATTTGGAAAGAAGTGCGACCACTGACGTGCGAAACGTGAATTAGTGCGAACCTCTGTGAAATATTCTAGAAACAGTTTATGTGAATTTAAGAAAACGGTGCTCCGATTAAATTCGTGTACAGTGACTTGTTTAGAAAATAAAAGTTTAAATTGTTTTCAGCGTTTCATTTGCCTCCCTCAGCCACGATCCTGTACAGCAGTAACAATATTATTTATGTATATCTATTTTTCATCTTCTTTCACATACATAATGGGATTCTCGTATCGACACTGATGTACGGAAGTGAAGCATGAAGCTGGCAGAAGAGGAACGAAAGTAGACTGATTGTGGTAGAAATGAGATCACTTAGACGTATTTGTGTCAAATCCATTTACGATAGAGTAAAGAATGAGGATGTTAGGAAATAATGTAAAGCTGATATTAGCATTGTCGATAGAATGAAAAAAGTGTAGCTTGGGTTGTTTGGGCAAGA
The DNA here is from genome assembly GCA_016648135.1 of Agrypnia vestita. Lineage (NCBI taxonomy): Eukaryota > Metazoa > Arthropoda > Insecta > Trichoptera > Phryganeidae > Agrypnia > Agrypnia vestita. Next base: position 116,980 of record JADDOH010005090.1, read on the forward strand.
GAAGACAACCGCGGAATACCAGATGGCATGACCAGATTAACCAGATACTGGAGGATGGTCCTGTTAAGAGTCTCAACAATCGTCGAGTTTGCATGCGAAAATGTATGAATGTGGATGAGGCGAGAGTTGTGTGTCGGTACAGCAAAATGTGTCACTCTATCCTCTCTGCCTGCCCCCGCGGAGAAAATAAGTGATGGTAAGTTAGTAATATAAATAGTTATATGCATATAAACTGCCTCTCCGAGCAATGCCGGGTATCCTGCCAGTAATAATATAATTTAGTTATGGGATGTTGCAGCTCAAATGCAGTCCAAGCTCACAGTTGCATATTTAATAAGCAATTTATGGCATGCAATGCACTCAAAGTTGGTCTGAAAAATGATCCGCTAAAATGACAACAAAAGCTGGAATTGTTGCATATAAATGAGGGGGATGTTTTTAATCTAGTTGGAACGAGTTTTGTTTTTAATTTACTTGAAACTTCAACAATTTACCGTAATGTTAACATTATTTAACTGTTATAATTTTCTGGTTCCACCGGAATTTTAATTCGTTTTTGCTGTGGAAACTAAAGTAATGAATTAAATTTAGATACATGGTGAATGATTGATAATCAAAATATAATTTTCATAAATATATGAATTGAAAATTAAATAGTGAAGGGTGTGCACGAGAAGACGGAAGAAAGTGAACTGGACAAGAGCAGTGTGCCGGGACGAAAATGTGGCGTTCTATTTTATCTGCTAACCCTGTAAAAAACAATTTTATGGTCGGTAGTTAGATAAAAATAAAATGAATTATTAAATACGAAAAAATTGAGACGCATCATAGATTCTTATTCTTTATTATTATTATTCTTAATCTCATCAGAGATTCTTAATCTCAACCAGCGATGAAGATCTATACCTATGAAACTCAATGTCTGTCTGTCTGTCTGTTCTCTATACAAATCAACCGTTTGTCCGATTCGATTCAAATTTTGCGTACTTGTGCTTTGGGACCCGGCGTGTAACATAGGCAACATTTCCCCCTTATTCTCATACCCCTTCCCCTCCCCTGACATATTTTCGATGCAAATCTGTACCGTTTGACCGATCGGACTCAAAATATGGAAACTTATTTTTAGGACTCGGCGAGTAACGTATGCGATATTTCCCCCCTATTCTCGTACCCCTTCCCCACCCACTGACATATTTTCAATGCAAATCTGTACCGCTTGACCGATCGGACTCAAAATTTGGAAACTTATTCTTTAGGACTCGGAGAGTAACATAGGCGGTATTTTCCCCTATTCTCATACCCATTCCCCTCCCACTGACATATATTTTCGATGCAGTATTTTTTTCGAGGCGTAGTAACACAGGCGATATTTACCCCCTATTCTCACACCCCTTCCCCTCCCACTGACATATTTTCGATGCAGTATTTTTTTCGAGGCGTAGTAACATAGGTGATATTTACCCCCTATTCTCACACCCCTTCCCCTCCCACTGACATATTTTCGATGCAGTATTTTTTTCGAGGCGTAGTAACATAGGCGATATTTACCCCCTATTCTCACACCCCTTCCCCTCCCACTGACATATTTTCGATGCAGTATTTTTTCGAGACGTAGTAACATAGGCGATATTTACCCCCTATTCTCACACCCCTTCCCCTCCCATTGACATATTTTCGATGCAAATATGCACGGTTTGACCGATCAGACTTAAAATTTGGAAACTTATTCTTTAAGAGTCAGCGGTTAACATATTTGATATTTCCCTCCTATTCTCATATCCCTTCCCCTCCCCCAGACATATTTTCGATGCATATCTGTACCGCTTGACCGATCGGACTCAAAATTTAGAAACTTATTCTCTAGGACTCAGCGAGTAACTTAGCCTATATTTCCTCCCTCCCCTTTTCCCTTTTCTCCTCCCCTGATATATTTTCGATGCAAATCAAACCGTTCGAATCAAACCTTTGTTTCCCCCACGAATTTATTTTCAACTTAATCCTTAACCCGCGCAACGCCGGGTACGATCAGCTAGTATACTATAATTATGATAAATAAAATTTGTGGAACTACGTGTTATTGCGTATCGCCGATACACAATTTCCAGTGGGTATCGAAAGATGAAACATGTTTATATCAATTTCCCCAACAAAATAATAATATTCGTACACACCTCTGGTGTATGTATTGACACAGGTTGTGGTTGTGGAAGACAAATAAAAACACTGGAAAATGGTGAGCGATTTATTAATTAATTATTAAATAGGCAAAGTCAGTTAAAACGAATTAAACTAATATATTATTATTTAAATCACACTATTTCGTAATCTATCACTCGTCTATGAATACTTAATTATGGCTGGGAACATCTTATTTGTCACTCATTACAACATTCGATCCAATTCTCGTACAGAGTAATTTAGTTTGTTTCATTTTAACAAGATATGCGTATTTAAAATATATATAACCTGATGAATAAATTTTAATATGATATATTTCCATACAAAATGTGATAAAAAACGCAAGAGAAGATATGAGAAAAAATGCTGAAATTTGCTCACTCTGCCGGATGATCGCCTAAAATTACCAAGTGACAGTTGATTAGTTAGTCCAATTAGTTAGTTCAATTAGTTAGTCCAATTAGTTAGTTCAATTAGTTAGTCCAATGACATGGCACACCCATTGGAATACACTTTTTTCTTAAATGGTAAAGTATGAAAGTATCTATTAAAATTTTTTAATGCTCCTTTTCTCCTTGAAAAGTGCATTTTTATGCGCATTTAAAGACGGAATTCTCCTTTTATACTGGGCACATCGTTGAGATATTGCATTTCCACTCAAATAATGCTGCGCTGACGTCTTATTGCAAAGAATATTATCAGTGCACGAAATATAATATGGAACTTATTTTTGTGAGGTTTTTACTAAAATAAATTTATTCTACTTTTAAGGATTCTTAAGGTAACTCATTTTCTACACCAACACTCACAATCATCAAGTTATTACATAACCTTACAATTACATCAACAAAATTACAAGGCGTATGGGAAACAATGTCTCACTAGGGCCTTTTTTAAAATTGTTATTGTTATTAATTGAATCTTATCTGAACTTTATCTTCTTGAAATATTTTAGCCCATTTAAAATAAAGTTATAAAATTAATATGTATCATAAAAAATGTAGTATTTTTTGCTTGGGGCAAATTATTTTTAACCAACGCGAAGTTTTCTCCTTCACGTTTTGTAGTTAATTTTATTATATCTACATATACTAGCTGTAACTCGTCAAAAATGATGGAATCAGGTTTCGTGCCGAAACACGCGTAGGGCTAATTACTCATTTGTAGTGATTCTAATTTGAAAAAACCATTAAGATTTGGAAAAATTTTTTTAAACGAAAATTTGTTAGATCATTTTTATCGTCGCCACGAGTCTGCTTGCAAAGTTTCAGCTTGATTGGATCACGGGAAAAGGGTTAAAAATCGATTCAAAGTTTTTTCGTCAGACAAGCAAGCAAGCAAGCAGACGCTACGAGTTAAAAGAAAGGGATTAAAAATGCAATCTGTATTAAAAACAAAGTAATAATGTCAGATTTTTATGGCAACGATTATGGTAACATTATTATAAGTGAATTTAACGAAATTTTAAGTGAAGTATTTTTTTTTAATTTTCGTTGTTTTTTATTACATATTTCCTATTTGTTTGTTCGCCAAAGCAGACAACGAACACAAAGACAGTTAAGCCTATAATAAACATTTATTTTACCTATCTATATATGTCTGAGAAGTTTTTAGATTATCATATCTCCATTTAATTTATGAACACTTTTTCTGTTCCATCTAATGTGGATGGACCATTTTTTTATTCACAATCTTTTTATACGTTATTAACTTACGAGAATATTACGTATTTTTTCGTGCTTGTCCCATAATTCACAAGAAAATATCGCAAACCTTGTAACGTACCTTGACCTTAAAGAGTACCTAAAATAAATATAAATTTTACCGTCTTTCCTAGAAAACTTGCTTCCAAATCAGTAAAGATAATATTTTATTAAAATTAAGAGTAGTTTACTTTTCTGAAATTATATACAGTAAATTATATTAACATTTAAATTATTACCAACTATCTGCCACCAATGGTACGCTTACCACGAGTGCCAACCGAGTTTCTCCAGGGTATGCTTGGCTACAATAGTTCAGAAACTAGAAGAAATGTGTATCTGATTACGCATTTTTATAGATTGTTGCGTAGCATGATCGATAAGCCTGAAATTATGCGGAGCATTGGTTTGTATGTTCCTGATAATAGCCTGAGACAGCGTCAGCATAGATTTTTTTACATTCCTATATACAGGACCAACCTACTAATGGTTATGCATGTTGGAAGAGCTACCGCAATGCTGAACAATATTACTCTGGACAGCGATCTGTTCCATGTCTCTGGTAGAATTTTCCGAAGCAGGATTCTCCTAAACCTTTGATATAAATGAATTTATTTAAATATTTTTGATATTTTGTTGTTTGTTGTTTATAAATTTTAGGAATTACACATATGTTTGTTATGTAAATGTTATATAAAAAATACATAAATTTAATAATGAGCCTCAGCTTAGGTACTTGATTATGAAATTATGCGGCAGACACCAAAGTTTTATAATATGTATATTGCTTCTTCTTAAAAAATAGCAAAAAAAAAAATGTGGTGACATTATTAATATTATTAATAAAAATAAACTTAGTTTTCACCCCTTTTGTATTGAAAAAAAAATATCAACATGTTTCAGAGTCCAGGCACCCCTCCATCAGGGTACAATTGTATAGGTACTAACAAATTAAATTAAAAAATCGAAATATTGACAATCAAAATATAGAAAAAAATATATATGGAAAATGAATAATAATAAAGTAGCAACATAACATGAAAATAAATTTAAAATATAACTATTAGTAAAAAGGACCTGGCTATTTATAATATTCAATTTACTATGAATACTTTTTCTTATTTCCAAAATTTCTAATTTATCAAACTGTGATTTGATAATTTGTATGTGAAATTTGTAAACCCTTATTAATATCAAAAGAATGATCCATAGCCGAAAGATGGTTAGAAAATTCAGAATAATTATTGCTATTTAATTTAATTATCACCTCAAGTGTTCCTTAACTCTAACTTCAAAATTTCTACACGCTTTTCCTATATAAAAATAATCACAATCATTACAAATCACACAAAAATCTGTCCAAAATAAGGATTTTTTGCAGGAAATAAACCGATCTACTTCTAAAATTAGAACTTCAGTCTTTTATTATAACTCTAAGTCTGGTATTTTTGTATTTAAAATGAGTAAAATATATATATTTGGGCCCCCAACCTCATTAAGATGAAAAGTGAAAATAATAATAATTTTTCCAATTTAGGTTCCCTTCTTAAAGCAAACGTTTCAAACACTATCTCAAGGACGGCGAGAACGGAGAAAGTATTAAAAAAACTGCCGTCGCAAAGATAATCTTCACAGAGAAATAAAAAAAACTTTCATCACACCGCGCTGTTGCCGGGCGTCGCAAAAATGACGGGAATTCAAATCTCGAAACGGCGCTTAATAAGCAAACAACGAGGGTTAAAATTTCAATAGTTGCCATAACTTTACATGATTTAATTTATTATTTTGTTTATCCCTCGCAAGTAGGTCAGGTGGCCCGAGGGCAGAGTGTTCAAGTTCCAAAACTCGTTAAGGCGTATAACTTTCCCGGGCAGAAATTATTAATTCTGCCGTTGCTTCCCGGTGTTATTGAAAAATTGTAGTTTTCCCGCACTCCAGCGGCCAAATGGAGGTTTTATGTTTAATTTTCTTGTTTTCCATTCCACGTCTCCCAGAGAACGAGGTTGCGGCATTTGATAACACGGAAAACTTTTCGAGATTTAAAGGCAAAGATGAATACAACACATTTTGTTTAGCAACTTTAATGTTTATTTATTTGTATAGATGCAAATGAGTAGCTTGTTGGTCCTGTGGTTAGGAATCTCGCCTCGTGATCCAAAGGTGGCGGATTTGAACCTCACTCCAGAACTTCAAGTTAGTCCTATTTTCATAGCACACGCGTTTAGCTTAGATTAAAAATAGTAAGAATATTGAGGTGACACGTATTCTGTGTTCGCATCTCTATTTAAAAAAAAATCGCCACTAGGCATATGAGCTCCTTATGGATAGTGGAGGTTTTGCATCTATATGCCACATTTACAAACATTGAGCGATACACTATTGACAATTGCTACCACAAAATCTGCAATACACAGGTTGTAACAAAGCTAGTAGATAATATTTATATTTTACAGATAACAAAAAAACACCATATGGGCTCCATATGGATAGTGGTGGTTTTGCATCTATATGCCACGTTTACAAACATTAAGCGATACAGTATTGACGATTGCTACCACAGGATCTGAAATACACGGGTTGTAACAAAGCTAGTACATAATATTTAACAGATAGATTTCTACCTAAATTACGAGTCGCAAATGTTCTGACATCAATAGCTATGTAGATAACTGAATTCAAAGTTTGCCGTTCATTTCATTACTTCTGACTCATCTTCCGTAAAACGTCGGACAATCGTTAAAGTAACTTACGAGTATTTTGTATATTATAAATTCATTAGCCGTAAGCCCGTGAAAAAACATGGTTATTTGGTGGGCGATCGTTGCGTGTTGCCTGAGACATTGCGTGTTTCGAGCTGATAGCGTGTCGCACTCGAATTTTTAAAAATCCTAATTCAAGCTTCATTATAAAGATTTAGATTCGCTTCAAAGCGAGTCAAATAAAATGATAAAAATTTTGAAACAGATTTTTCTAAAGGTTTTAATAATTTAATTTAAGAATCGAAACTATCATCCCATCGTGCAATGGAGATCGCAGAAAGAAATAAAATATAAAAAACGACTTATGTAATTTGAAAGTTTTTGTGAGTCGTAGTTAACAAATTGATTGAATTATTGAACGATCTGGCGTTAACATTGTAGAGATTATTCATGATGATCATTAAGTGAAAAACATTCTCTTTGTTACGTCTAGTTTAATACTTCCCCCGAAGATGAGAGATTCTGTTACTCTCGAAACTAGTAAAATATAAAAATATTATTTAACTCATGTAGAGGTAACAAAATTAATATTTTTCACCTAATTTAATGAAGAAAGTGATTAAAGATTTTTGAACGGAAAATAAACGAGAAGAAGAAAATTGTCCTAACCTAACCTAACCAGCTGGTAGTAGCTAGAGCAGAATACTTAAACTCCTATTGAGGTACATTATACATGTACCTCAATAGGAGTTTAAGTATACAGAATACTTAAACTCCTATTGAGGTACATTATGTACACAGCAAGCAAGTCCAAAAATAAGTGTAACTCACATCTAAAAAAAAAAACCTAACCTAACCTAACATCATTATCATCATCTTCATCATTCGTTTTTAATCTACTTCTATACGAAGACCCTCCAAGTATTTTCCACTTTTCTATTTTGTCTTTTAGCATATTGTATCATATTAATTGCACTTTCTGTTCTTTTATTTATGTTTCTATTGGAATATTCACAGCAAAATGTTTACCACCAATACCACCATCATTTGAGTACGTCACAATTGACGACACGTTAAATATTATATAATAGCATACAAAACATTGCGAAAAGCCACCCTTAGGAGTACCTTACTTTGCCGTCATGTTTTACACCGCTCATATACCGAAAATTGTTTGCGTTCTTTGAGAAAAGGCAAGAATGACAGTTATTACATACATTTCATGCGTCGGCGATTCTTTTGTACCACGCCAGGTCAGCTTATCTCTTGGACTCAAACATTTTCTCTTATCCTCACCCCTAGGGATATCTTCCTAAGCTTACATTATATATAAACGTTGGACGTAGTTGTGCAGAAAGCATCCAACCCAAAAAACAAGGAAATGAGAAAATGGCTTCTGAAGATTAGAATGTACAAAAACCTAGTAGGTACGTCGATATTTAATTCATTATTGCATACTTTTTTGCATAAGGCTCATTGTAGATCGTTATTTTAAGTTTTCTAAATGTAATTATAAGAATCCGAGCTTAGTGTCAAGGAAAATCTGAATGTTTTCAAATCTGTGTACAGGCCCACCCTAATATATGGCCATCGAATTTGGATCCTGACGGAGAGAGTGAGATCCAGAGTCCAGGCTGCCGAGATGAGTTTTCTAAGGGGGGTAGCGGGAGTCACACTAATGGACAGAGTGAGAAATGCCGACATAAGGCACACACTCGGCATGGAGCCCCTACTCCTGCACAGAAAAATCACAACTGAGGTGGCTTGGACATGTGCTCAGAATGCCAGAGGAACGATTACCAAGAAGAATCCTCTTGGCAACCCTGGAGGGTCGACGGCCGGTGGGTCGACCCAGATTAAGATGGGAGAGACAACGAAAAAATATATTTGAAAACATAATGGGTCTGGTCTGGTTGACTCGAGCAGAAGCAGCGCAAGACAGGGGATCATGGAAGCTCCTTGTCGAGTCTTTGGGCCCCCGACCCTACTAGGACAAGGGGAAGAAGATGATGATGATGAATTATAAGAAAAAAACTTAGGTAGATATACGGGTTTTACTGATTGGATTCTTTTTACAAAATGTCTAAATGTACGAAAAACAGTAGTTATTTTGTCTATGTGGGTCCTATGTTCCACGAATTTAATAGAGCATAAAATAAAAAGTATCATATGAGGCGTAAAAAACATTAAACCCCTTAGATGTTTTCTACAAAATTACTATCGTGTAGTAACAGTAGAAATAAAAAGTTGTATAATGCGTCCATACCACTTATCACGCCGTTTCGCCGTAAGGGTATGCAGAGAGGATAGTGTGCCATACTCTTCTGTCCTGACATAAAACTCTCGCCTCATCCACATTCATACATCCTTCGCTTGTAAGCTCGCCGGTTTTTGAGGCTTCTAACGGGACCATCTTCCAGTATCTGGTTAATCTGGTTACGCCGCGTCTTCCGCGGTCGCCCTCTCTTTCTGGTGCCACCAACATTTGCATTATGTATCTTTCTGACCATTCTTTTCTCATTCATTCGCTCAACATGTCCAAGCCATCTGAGTGACCCTTCCTTAATTCTATTAATTATGCTAAGATCAGCTTTACATTCATTCCCAATATCTTCCTTGTTTACTCTATCATAAATGGATTTGCCGCACACACGTCTGAGGGATCTCATCTCCACTGCATTCAGTCTACTTTCGTTTCTCTTCTGCCAGCTCCAGGCTTCACTTCCATACATCAGTTTTGGTACCAGAACTCCATTATGTACCGCTAGTTAATACCACACGGATGTTTTTAACCAATGTTTTTGTTTGCCAAGGATTTGTGAATTGGAAGCCGCAGAAAACAGTGAAACCACTTTTGTGAGTTTAAGAGTTTATTTAACGATAAGAAAAACATTGATTTTACAAAAAACTGTATCACTCAGAGCTTGAACATTTTCAGTATATACAGATATCGTATTGAGTTTTCCAAACCCATACAAAACTCAATTTTAGCATTTTGTGGGCTGGATGCTTACTGCATAACTACGTCCAATTTGTTCTTTACTTAAATTTATCCTTGAACCATTCAGAAATAAAAGTTATATATTATTTATTATCTTGTTTTTATTTTCGAGTAGGTTGTAGAATTTATCAATACAACTCGTTAAGCAGCATACTTCCTGATAAAATCTGTTAGATCTAATTATAATAATTGTTAATAAGCCCCTTACGTCAGCAATCTTATTTTTAGGCTGGTAAATATACAATTTCCGTTATTTTCATTATGACCTTTTGAATTTATTCAAAAAATCTTCCAAGCATAATATAATTTATTTATGATATATAAAAAAAAGATGCTTTATATCTCAAAACGTATGCATCCCAATGTAAATTTATTTAAACACTAAATTTATTATTAATTATTGAAAGTTTGTTAAAAATATTTAGGAAATGTCTTGTACTATGTCAGTGATTTTAACTTTTCTTTTTAAATTTTAACAAAAAATCTTCACTACATTATACGTGTATGTGCATACACAAGTAAAACATCGAAACTGTTAGATAAAATTGGAGTGAAGTGTATCTTGGAAATATGATTTGACTTTTTAATTCTGAACATAAATTTTTAAATAAAAAACCAACATACTTATTTACGGATTTTGTGTTTACTTTATAGAAATCCATGTTTATTTTTAATAAAATTTAAAATAAATGAAATTTTAATAAATGTTATTATTAAGTTCTGCAGGTTAAGGCCGGCACCACACTGCACGGATCTTCTTTAAAATCAGCAAAGCAAATGGGTCGACCGATCGTCCGCGCATTGTGTGGAAAACACGCGACGGAAGATCCGCGCAGTCTGGCGCCGGCCTCAGCGTTATTTTAAATGTGACAGCTCTTTCGGTTTGTTAGGCCATTATCAATCAGTGGGTATACCATGTATAAACGACTTATTTATAAGATTTAAATTACCACTTCCCCTATGAATGTTTTCGGTGAAGCCCTAAAATAAGATTATTTTTTCCTAGGCACTTATCATTAAAGATCCTCCGGTGTATAAAATTACTTTGAAAGTGACTCTATTTAATTGTTATTTTATTTACACTTTTAAGATTATTACATTAAATATTATTTTAATTTATTGCCTTGATTTTAGGTTTTTTAAACATGTTAAGAGGTACAGAGAAGATATTTTTTTATCAACTATTTAATGGAGTTGTATTTGGATCATTTGTGCGTTTATTAATTTCAAGTTATTTAAGTAAATTCGTTCTAAAACCTTTAGTTTCTTTGTGTAAAGTTGTTGGCGCATAAGTACCGAGCGGGACATGGACATAATATATTATAATATTACACTTAGGTTGATAATACGTGGAATATCCACTGTTTGATAATGGCTTAACAAACCGAAACAGCTGTCATATTTAAAAATAACGCTTTATTTGCGGAACTTAATAATACTATTTATTAAAATTTCATTTACTTTAAATTTCATTAGAAACAATAACTAACTATTTACTCCATTTATATTGTCCTGTCGTTCGTAATAATTATTTTTTAATCATATCTTCCATAATTATTTCTTATATTTAAAAAGGTTGTTAAAAAATTATTGTGGTATTAAATTAACATATAGAGAGTCTAGTTCAGAAAACGCCACGTCTGAACGATGTCCAAGGATGCGTTTTAAATTCTAATATATACACATGTGTACGCTTTATTACAAGTGGAATTATTTAGACATATTCACTAACAATTCTATAAAGAAACTGAGAAAATTCGGGCCGTCTTGACCTTTGGAAGTAGCGTTCGAAGCGAAGTAGGCTGCCGGAAATAAACAAGGGATGAAAGTACAAGAACACGGCAGTAATACGTTCCCAAGGTTTTCTTTGAAAATCAGCTCAGGAAAAAACAACAGGCCTGATGTAGCTGAGAATAATACAACACACCGCCGATTCATCACACTTTATGGGGCAAACAGTTTCGGTAACAGTATACACACACATCGTCTCATTCGCCTCACCCTCTCCACCCGCCCCACCCCTGGGTCTCAGAGTGCACTGGGGGCGGGGGGCATCCCTCAGGTCTAATGTTACCAGTGCAGATGTCTTGCTCGACAAATAAAAGTATCACTTGCGAGGTGTGTCCACGCTGGGCGAACGTCGAGATGCCTCAAAAGCGGTAACCCGGAGTTATTAATCGAAACTCACAGATGAATAGCTTACTAGGCAAGTGGTGAAGTTATATGATGGTTATTTATTTACTAGCTGTGACCGCGCGGCTTCGCACGCGTAGATTTTTAGTACACTGTTTGGATCGTCATTGAACTTTCGCGAACTTTCTAAAACATTCTCCTTATGGAACCTTCTAGATACACCGACACGTTCCGCCACTCGGTTTAGAAACTGATAGAACTTTCGGAAATTTTATAGAACCTTCTCCTTCCAGAACTTTCTAGAACAGGTTTTTCCGGAACCTTCTAGACTCACCGACACAGTCGGCGCGCCTATTTTGAAACAATCTGAAGCATTTGCGGCCTTCCCATAACAAAACGGTGTGCTAGAAAGCACATTTTCGTCACCCACTCCCACCCACGCACAGTCACCCCCATCAGACTCGCATATTTTCGATGTGACACCAAGGGCTATACACCACCAAAATCACCGGTGGGTGGTTGTGGCTGGTTGTGGAGAAAACTTGGCGGGTAGGGAAACACGGGTTTCTTTTAAACGGCGTAAATAAATATCAATATATATATATATATATATATATATATATAATATATATATAATATATAATATATATATATATATTATATTACGCCAAAGGGGCTTTTACAACATGAGTAAATATTTGATAACAAAAAAAAAACAGTCAACAAAATGTAATTGAAAAATTTTATAAATGATTAACTTAATGCAAGTAAGAAAACATACATGGTTACATATACACATACAAAATACAATACATATACATATACTTGAGTACATACATACAAAAACTTGAGTAAGTATAATATCTGTGATAGGTGAAATAAAAATATACTTAGGATTGCCTACTAAATAAAATTGCATTAAAATTGTAGATTATCTAATGGAATATGTGACTTGTAGTGTAGGAATCTAAGAAATAATTTGTTTGAGATTGGATTATGAATTCAATCATCAAGGATTATGAATATAATCAAGTTTAAGCCTGCTTTCTACTGCCAAGCATAGAACAAGAATTTAGCTTCATTTTAAAATAGTAAAAATATGTGAAAATGAAAAATATGTCACACTGCATTGATACACTAAATATATAATTTACATATTCATGTTTCTAGAGCGTGCCGAAGACACTTGTAATTGGAATAATGGGCAGAGTCTTCATTTATAATATATATTCTTTGTGTATCATGTACTTTTTATTCTGTTTTCCGTGCACGCGTATTTATATTTAGAAATAAAGTTTAATATTTTCAAGACAGATTTCAATAAATATACCTACTACCTATTATAAAGAGTCTAATAAAGCCACTTTTGTAAAGTTTTAACGTACGTAAAGGAGACACGAGACACTGATTCTAAAATGATGATTTCGGGGAATACATCTTGTTCCTTTGCATTTCTCTCATCAGATTTCAATCAAACCTTTTTGAAAAATATATCTTATTAATATCCTGGCTAAGTTAGTTAAGCAGCCTGATTAGTATTCCCCTGTTTTACCTGCCATCTAGTTTTCAAATGGCAACTATTCCATATTTTTAAATATTCGTAATGTTTAATGGTTCTAAAGAAAAAAAGTAAATTTATACTTCTGAAGACTCAGATCACAATTATTCTATTTTTGTGGCCATTACTGGATAATAATCTTTAACTGTAATTATTCTATAGCTTGTATACTTGTAATTTTTGTTGACATATATAACTTAAATTATGCTGAGAAGATTGGAGACGAGAATCGTTAAATCCATCACTGGAAAGATATAAAGAACTCTCACATGTGCATGTATATTTGCACGCACTTGTGAAAAAGTTAGGCTAGGTTAGGTTTGAGATTACGCCACTTGGAAGACATACTGGAAGGCTTCCTAAATGTTAAAAGAATGATAGTTGGATTTCAACGGAGCACATAGAAGTGGGAATAACTGACATCTACAAGATTAATAAATATGTATCTTGTCATAAAGTCAACAGAGTATCAAGAACGGGTGTTTCGATGTTTGAAAACAGATTCTGAGTTGAAAATTATAAAGCAAGTTAACATGAAGTTCTACAAATTAAACACCATCTTAATCCATACATTAATTTAAAGTTTTTGCAAGGCTATATTAAGTTATCAAGTATGTGGGTAATATATAAATTTTATAAGTTGATAAAAATATGCAATTACGGGTTGAGACTAAATAAAAATAGCTCGTAAAATGGAACAATGGAGGAAAAAAATGAAGGAGATCTACCAGGAGATGTAGATAGCAAGACTAGCGGTACATAATGGCGTTCTAGTGCCAACCCTAATGTATGGAAGTGAAGCCTAGAATTGGCAAAAGAGGAATGAAAGTAGACTGAATGCGGTAGACATGCGGTCACTAAGACGCTTGTGTGGAAAATCTTTGGTCGATAGAGTAAGGAATGAACAAATTAGACGTGAATGCAATGCTGGCTGTAGTGTGGTAGATAGAATAAAGAAAGGAGTGCTGAGATGGTTTGGTCACTAGGAACGTATGGTCGAGGAAAGGATGGTTAAGAAAATATATGAGGCGAGTGTTGAAGGCAACAGAAATAGAGGGCGTCCGCGAAAGACCTGGCACGGTCAGATACAAAGAGTGTTTGAGGATGGCCCCATTAAAAGCCGCAACAACCGTAGAACTTATATGAGAAGAGGTATGAATATGGCCGAAGCGAAAGTGGTGTGCCAGGATAGAAGAGTGTGGCGTTCGATCCTCTCTGCCTATCCCTGCGGGGAAACGGCGTGATGGTTGGTTAGTTAGTTAGAGATAGCATAGATCTAAAATAGTATAAAGATTTCTTCACCTCCACATTTTCTGATGACAACACCTTCCAAATATATATATATATATATATATATATATTATATATATATATATATAATATATATATATTTTTTTTTTTTTATTTAAAAAAAATCCTTGTTTACAAATAAAGGTACTTAAAACTAATTTAACAATAAAATATAAGATAAATTACACTTTTTTTTTTTGTTAAATTTGTGGATTATGCCACTCTACTAGGCTACGCCTGTCCCAGAGTGGCGTTATAGAACACAATTATAATATTTTTTTGAATTCGTCAGTAATATTTATTTTCATAAGGTAGTAATTATGTATCTGCAAAGTATCAAGTGAAATATTAGTGAAAGTTGAGTGAGTCATAAGTCCAAGTGTAAATATGTGTAGAATAATTGTTTAATGTAAAAAGGGTTAAAGTTTTGTTTAAGATTATTAAAAATTTAGAACATATTGTTTTGCATAGTGAAGACAAGTAAAAAAACATCTTAAATATATACAGTTATATGTTCCGGTAGCAGAAGGAACACTTGATCGTCTCCAAAAGTATAGGATTAGTTGGACTCGGGCAACTACTTACTTTAAGTGTTAAGACGGCTGACAGCCTTAGCGCTTCTTAAAATTTCGGTTGTCCTTTTTCATATTCTTCGAAACTAATTCGTAAATAATTTAATGTAGAACAATTTTGTTCGGGAATTTCGGAGTTAGTTCAAATTTTAATATAATAAACTATTTTTCTGCAAGACTACGCATCAAAGAATGCTGAAGTTATGTATAAATGATTATACTCAGATAATACCATCAAAATTTAATTTAATTAAATTTGACATAAGAAACTTACGTTTTTATTATGTTTTATTCATGTCAATGATTTCTTTATTGAGAATAAAGTTTCGTATACAATTTTTTTAGAGCGGAAATACATAAACTAAATAGCATAAACTTGCGCGATGACATTTTTCTTCCCACACATGTGAACACACACAGGAACACATAAAAACACACAAAAACTCACATTTGACAATATTGTTTTTTCTTATTTTTTATCGATACTGATTTAATATTCTTGTATATATGTGTTTTCTTGTAATTGGCCCAAGGCTCTGTACATCAATAATTGTTTTTTTCAAGATTAATTAATTATATGGCTGTAAGAAAACAAATAAATGAAAAATAAAATAAAATAAAAAATTATTAAAGAATATTTTTGAGTATGTCCAAATTTTTCCGAACAGAACTGGATTTCTGTTACAGGGATATCATTAATCAATTAATGTATATATAGATGTCTCACAGAGACGAAACTGTATTGAAATTGTTTACATATGTGTATGTATATTCGTGTCGTATTTTTACTGTATTATTATATTAATTACCTAATAGTTCTTTTTTTGTTGTTTTAAAACTTATATTTTCTCTCTATGTATATCATGCTTCACTATAACGTATATGTAACTTATAATTTGTATGGCGGACCAGGTCTTGCACCTACAACCTGGTTACGCTGGAATAAAAAAAAAAAATATTATTATTAGAAATAAGGGATATCCGAGAAATATTTGGCATGAACAGGCAAAATTGGGAGAAATTATTTTGTATCACTTAGAGGAATTATTTTCTATTATTATTTAATAATTTATTATATACTAAATTCGAGATTTTACAGAAACATGACTTTGGAAGGGATAGACACAAAATAAAGATGTATTTTTTTTTGGATATTGCTGCCTTTGCTTTTATACCCCACATATTGCGTCTTCATTTGTCAGCAGGTATTAAGGGGGGGGGGGTAAGGTTTTTAACTTTTTTAAATTTTTTTAAATGAATGTATAACATCGCAAGAATATTGTGTCAAAATTTCAAGTCAATCGGAGCAAAATTGACGAAATTATGAACATTTCAGCGATACTCAGACTGATTTTCTATACCTGCTCGGGCAGCTAAGAGACGCGCTCACCTGAGGACTACCGGACGTGCTATTGTATTAGAAGAGTTTTGCGTAGACAAGGACAAAAAGATGCTGATGATGAAAGCTCTTTGCCGTGTGAACATGGCATCGACGATTATGTGTAAGTATAAGATAAGTGTTGAGTTTTATTTTGAATTTTACAGTTTGCAAAACTTTAAATCGTTTTCCCCACATCTCACGTTTTCAAAGTCGGTGTCCATCATAACTTCAAAACTACTGCACCGATCCTTTTGAAATTTTTAACACTATTTCTGTACATAATTTACAACGTAACGCTGGAGACTTTTTTTTCAAATTTGTTATTAATTTATATTTTTTAATAACTAATTAGTCGATATTTTTCGCAAAAAATCGCGTTTTTCCCTTCAAAGCGTTCCAAAAAATTGAAAAATTGAAATTTCAAAAAACCCTCCCAGCTTTACCTAGGAAAATGAATGAACTTTGATTTTTTGATTTCAAATGATCTAGCACTAAGTTATGATGGACACCGCAATTCTACTTTTTTCCGAGACACGTCCGAATAATTGCTGCCATTGCCGTATTTTTTAATATTTCGTCTTGAAAATTTAACACAATATTCTTCAAATGTTATACTTTAATGTATCATTGGTTTTAATAAAGAGATTTTAACTGTGTCGTCACAAAAAATTCACAAAACATGCCTTTTTTGTACAAATTAACTTTACCCTCCCCTTAAAGTAGCGCAAGACACAGGAGAAGTGAATTTATGTAAAATTATTACAAAAAATGTCTTCATATAATAATAACAATAATAATAACCCAGACCAAAAATCTGTTTTCTTGTCGTTGAAATAAAACTGTAAAATATATTTTTAACAACCTGCTTACAGGGTTAAAAATTACATCATATTTTTTACATCATTAACAATATTCTACCTTAATCTATATTTTTTACAGACGTCAGACGTACGTGTAACTTTTTGGTGAATTTTTATTTTGTAAACTTCTGATTCATGAATCAAAGATATAAAAAATAACCGAAACACTGGGACGTGATTCATGGCATGATTTTCCTTTATACTAAAATACACGACACAAAAGCCCAAAAGAACCAGCCAACATCGGCGCTGTCTAACGGCCGAGAAAGCCTACCAAACTATTTAATCACACGGGTGAGCGCACCCCCACTGCAAGGGTCTGCCTTCTCCAACAGCGCGCCCTCATATCGGCACACGGTGTGGATCAAATTTATTCAACAATGGATTTTGGACCCGAAAAGGCAAAATATTATTTTGGTTTTTGTTTTCAACTAAGATACATATTTTATTATAATAATTTATTTATTTTATTTATTAATAATAAACGCCCTTGTGGGCTTTTAAAGTACAAGAAAAATAAAAAATATATATATATCTAACTCACTAACTAACTAACCATTACGCCGTTTCTCTGCAGGGGTAGGCAGAGAGGACTGAACGCCACACTCTTCTATCCTGGCACACCACTTTTGCTTCGGCCACATTCATACATCTTCTCATACACGTTCTACGGTTGTTGCGGCTTTTAACAGGGCCGTCCTCAAATACTTGTAGTACCTGATCGTGCCAGGTCTTTCGCGGACGCCCTCTATTCCTGTTGCCTTCAACATTCGCCTCATATATTTTCTTAACCATCCTTTCCTCGTTAATACGTTCCACATGACCCACCATCTCAGCACTCCTTTCTTTATTCTATCTGCCACACTACAGCCAGCATTGCATTCACTTCTCATTTGTTCATTCCCACTCTATCGACCAAAGATTTTCCACACAAGCGTCAGTCAGTCATTCAGTCTACTTTCATTCCTCTTTTGCCAATTCCAGGCTCAACTTCCGTACATAAGCGTTGGCACTAGAATGCCATTATGTACCGCTAGTAAAATATATACCTACCTAACATGAAATACATTTTACAGTAAATAATAAAAAATAATTATATAAATAGAACATATTTAAGATAAATGAACAATATAAAATGTAAAAATATAAATGTAACAATATAAAACCAAATAAAATAAACAATATAAAATGAACAATATATACAAACGATGATTAAAAATGTCCCTAGGTTTTCACGGCCGTACAGAATCTTCGGTGAATAGTTTTCTGGGATATTCTGCCGTGTATATGTGACCTCTCTGGCCAATGTTTCGGATCCCATTGCAGGGTCCATCACATACTTCAGCCCTGATGATGGACCCTGCAATGGGATCCGTAACGTTGGCCAGAGAGGTCATATATACACGGCAGAATATCCCAGAAAAATATTCACCGAAGAAACGATGATGAGTACATAAGCAAACAGTATACAGAGACCTTTAAAATTAAGATAATTAAACCGATATATTGATAGGATAAATAAGATAAGAAGATAAAATAAACCAAAACGATAAATATAAAAGATAAAATCAAAACATATTTAAAAGAGAAATAATCAATACTTAGGATACTTTAAAATAAATAAATATATATAATTCATGGGGAACAAAACATAAGTAAAAATTTAGTCCATTAAACTCTAATTATGTACTTCTATTGGTATATTCTAAGTCTAAGTAATTCGTTATTTCGGGTACGCTCCTACAACGAAATATGTCTACAAATTTCGAAAATGTGTTTCCATGGCGATGCATGCGTGTTACCGGTGAAAATAATGCATATTTATTTCTGTGGGTCCCTACAAAGAACACTTCGTGATGTCTCGTTTGTATAATTTGTTAACGGAATCACAAATTTTTGTTATGTTGCATTTTTAAAACAGTTTTTATTTTATTTATTACTACTATAGTAGTTTCAAAATAAGCAGTCTCTCTCTATATAGGGTGTAACAGAGGTAGTGCTCAGTACTCAACTGGTGGATTCCTACCTTAATTATGAGCGAAAATGCTCAAGCAACCATGACCTATTAATATCAATTGTTATGGAGTTATGCAATATCAAAGTTTACATTTTGTTCAATATTTCTAACTTATTTCTTACAAAACGTTATACTATCATTACAGTAACTTATATCAATTATGAAAAATTCACTAATTTCAATACAAGTTAAATAAAATGATGAAAACCATGCATATTATATTCGAATAGGTAAACATTCCATTAGAAGGTTTTTATCATTTAATTTGGCTTGTATTAAAGGAAATGAATTTTCATATTCGGTATAAGTAACTGTAATAATTGTCCAATGTTTTAAAAAAAGCTAGGAATATTGTAAAATACAAACATTGATGTCGCATACCTCCATAACTATTGATATTAGGTCATGGTTGCTCGAATATTTTCGATTCATAATTAAAGCAGTATCTCCTAAAGTATTCTGGACTAGCACTGTTATACCCGGTAGATATTTGTTTCATTTTCATTACCAGAGGCGACATCTTTGTATACTACACAAGACATAGGAATGAAAAATTTTCGACCTTACGTATTGTTCACATCTTCACATTTGGATACACTCGGAGTATGGACAGTCATTTACCTATGTGCTTAAACGAAATCTATTTAAACAACAAAATTGTGTTTTTCTTTTATAATTAGTTATTTAATTTCACTAGCGTTAACAAGCGAAGACATAATATGTTTATTTTATAAAAAGAAAGCTAGAAGTCTTGCTTCAATACATCTTCGTCGATAAACTTATTTTGTACTTGTCTTCAATAAACAATTACTTGTTTCAAACAAAATCTTATTCATTATTTACAAAATCTCTCTTGCTGACACGTAAAAGTTTCGTCTGTAACTCGAAGATAAAAAGTTTATTTAACGAGTTCACGTATAAAAGTTGTAGCTAAGACGATAATACAATATTTTAATGTAATTAACTGCATTTTATTATTATGTGGTACAGAGATAATTAGCAGTTAAAATTCCTCATCATTTAATTGTTAATATTTCAGAATAGTTTTTCGCGATTTACTAGAGATAACAAATACCTGATAGCCCTCCTAGTACAGTGGGCAAGACACTATTGCATTTACTACATTTTACTTAAGGAAAAATTATATTTCTATTTTACTGCAAAATAATTCATTGTGAATATATTGTCATGTGTCATGGCTACGGGAGGAATGAATTAAAACGCTGGAAATTTATAAATTACTGATTAAATCATTATTCAATGTACAAAGTCACTTAACACTATTAAACATAACTCAATTCTTTAAATACACTAATTCGTAATTTATCACACGTAAATAACACTTTATTATCGCTGGGACACTTCACTAAAAATACCATCCAGTTTCGCCTGTATTAATCGCTTCGGTTTATTTCGCTACTTAATTAAGAACTTTGCTTATTCGCTCGATATCTGTCGCTTCATATGGCCTCCCCGGCCGATTTTTAAAAATAATTTGCCAGATTAGCGTGGTTCCTTCTTTAACAGAATAAAAGGTCAAAGTTAGCTAATAAAAAAATCGTTATTTCACTGTTAGTTTAATTTTGGAGTGTGATCAAAAACAGGGCTTCTGTGTGTAGTTTTCTAGGATATTCTGCCGTATATACGTGACCTTTTCTGGCCGACGTTTCGGATCCCACTGCAGGGTCCATCATCAGGACTGATGTACATACACATCAGCCTCGATGATGGACCCTGCAATGGGGTCCGAAACGTCAGCTAGAGAGGTCACATACCCATGGCAGGATATCCCAGAAAACTACACAAAGAAGATTCTGAACGGCCGTGAAAACCTGGGAACATTTTTAATAACAGGGCTATTTTAAACTTGCGTAAGAAAAGTTGGAATTATATAAAAATGGAATTTTGTAGCTATGGCACTCGAAAAAACGATTCGAAAAATGATATCAAGGGAGTCGATTTTCATGAAATTCGTAAAAGTGTCAATACCTCCAAACGATTTTTCACAAAGGTCATATTTTGATATTCTGGTCAGTCATGAGTTGGCCTATTGGCTATCCAAGAGATGACGAGGGGTTTTGAGACACCGTTTAGATACCTTTTCTGATCTTTTACCGTCACAATCTTTCTTTTGTCGTTCAGTACACTCATTAAAAAGCTAAAAAGTATTAAGAAATTTAAAAAAATATATATTTTCTTTTTAAAAAGGTAAGAAATATATTTTGTAGTTCTTGAAAATTGGATGCCCAAGGCAGTCGCACGTAGTGCCTACGCCTTAACGCGACACTGGTCAAGCCAATAATCTCACGGTAATAAACGGAAAAAAAAATACGTGAGCAATGACTAGCATCGACCCAGAGACAGAAAGGTAATTGTAAGGCTGGCCCGATGCCATCTGCGGCTGACCAAATGCCATACTTGGAGCGCTGCCAGGATGGCAGGACGACTTCCTGTAATCTATTCGACGTTTAAATTATCTAACCCGCCCGGATTTCAGAGGGCCAAATTGGGAATGGTGTTCAAATTTAGTGATTTAATGATCGATAAAATGGTTTATCGCGTGGACTTAAACAGATATCATATTGAATGGTAGGTATTGTGGTTATACCTATCGCCCTGGGAATTACTTCAGTGTGATAACTCTATCTTTATCTGAAAACGTTGTAATTTTTTGTGTATTTTATTAAACCTTACGTTGGTAATAAAATTATTTTATGAAATCAAACATAATAAATTTTCAAAAGAAGAAAACACATGATGGCTTGAAATTTTATTAAAATTTAAATATAAAATTAAATATTTAGTTTTAAACCACTTATTATACTATGTATCTAAGTACAGACATTTACGTAGGGAAAGAAAATTAAAGACAGAATTTCAACTAGATGAGCAGATAGGGGAGGGGTTAAGCGAAGAGAGAGAGAACAACTTTAAAATCGGACTATAAGATACATTTATTTATTTGTAAATTCGTTCGAATACACGGCTAAAAATAAATAATTCGGATGGGGCTTGAACCCCGGGCCAACAAACCTGAACTGGCCACTTAATTCATGTTGCTACCGCCACCTCACCGACAAAAAGGTACTACAAATATTTACCAGGGCTTAGCAAAGACGCGAACCATTTGATGTTCCGCTCAACATAATCGCCAGGGTTAGAACCATTAACTTTCGGCAGGGGAAATATTAAAAAATGTTTAAATATTTTGTTAAAGCCATTATATTGCACTGTTTCTTAATTCGCACTAATTAACTTTGTTTAAGAAAAACACGTAGAAAAACTTCTTGCCTCGGTAAGAACTTCATTTATTCAGTGTAGGTGGAATATACACCGGTCACGCTGACCCCGTTTTATTCGTAGACGCGTGAGTTAACCGTCACGAATCAATAACTACGCGTTGCGTGACGCCTTTTATAGGTAATTTCTTCCGAAACTCTTCGAGAGACTTGTTCTAGAGATTGCAAGAGACTTGTAGAACGTTCTAGATGATTCCAAAATAGTGTTGTAGTGCGTTATGGAATGTTCAATCGAATTCGATCGTATTGTTTTCCGTATTCAGTAGACAATATATTTCTATCTTTTTTGCACGATCATTGACTTCATATAAAAAAATAAGACAGATGTTGACAGATTGAGATGATTCATAACAAAGCTCTCTGCGTTTGTCCTATGGGTACACCTTTTCCTTCATGACTTCTTCATGATCGTATGTAATCACTTCGGTCATCACCATTTATCTCGGTTTTGAGCATGGATTATAACGTTTAAGAAGAACTATGTCAACTCTTTAATGTGGTCTGTCCATCTTGTCCTCAGCTAACCTAGTGTTTACATGTCTAGATTTTTTTGTTTTTTCTGGCAGAATGCCCAAAGAATGCGAGGATCCTTTTCCTAAATATTGTAGAACGTCTTTTTTATATTTATTTAATAGATAATACATTTGATTTCTTTTATAACAATGATAACTAGCAAATATTAACAATCAAATTGTTATTATACGTTAAACCTCACCAAAAAGAATTAAGTTGCTCAAACACATGTCATACATAAAAAATATTTTTCTGTTTAGAAAATAATTTTACATTTAATTAAAATTCCCTGGCAGTGGGACTTACAACTTATCGCAGAGAAATACAGAAAATATATGAAAATAGCAGTATGTAAAATTTTAAAAATCTCTGTTTTAAGAGCTTGTCACAGAAATTCATGAGGGATGATTATTTTTAAAATCAAATTTAATATTACAATTTAAATTTGATGTGATTTTTTTCAAAATGTTTAAATTTTAAGTGATCGCTCCAGTAATGTAGAAATATAAACCGAAACAATCCGCATTTTATAATAATGGAGTATTTTCACTAAATTGGGTCAGGTATTGGCCAAGTAGTGGGCCAATACCTGACCAATTCTGAGTGATAAAGGAAAACGAGGTAAACGTTTTAACGATGTAATAAAAATAATCATTAAATAAGGTTCAGGAAAAAACATCAAGACATCGACAAGCATAAAGCGGAATGCTTGTGTTTAGGGATTGATATACAGAAAACGGAAAATTGAAATATTCTTTTCCATTTTGAAACTACTGCAAAACAGTAATACGCGTGCAGTCCTCAAGAACGATAGTATTTAAATATATTAATTAACCTTTGAAAGTTTCTTGTATTTGATTCAGATTGAATTGTGAATCTGTGTTACTACTGTGCGTCCTCTGTGCCTTACAGAATACTTTGACACTTATACAATGACTACTGACATACATCGAACATCGAAGGGAGATATTGGACTTCTACGTGTATACACATTAGCGAAGGGAAAAACTACATTTCAAAATGAAGACTACAACACACACACGTTCACCAGTTTGAAGACTACAAAGTGTACACTACAATTGTAGTAAAAATTACTTGAAGTGAAGTAATTGTAGTACTACGAAATGAAGTAAAGTAATGAAGTTATTGTAGTATTAATGAAGTGAAGTAATGAAATGAAGTAATGTAGTACTAGTGAGTTAATATTTTTTTAATTTTGGCGAGCTAAAAAAAAAAAAAAGGTCAACGAGAAAAATATTTAAGATAAATGACGATATTTTCTCCAAAGTAACATTTGGCGACCTAAAAGAAAAAAAAAAGGCCAGCCAGATTTCTTCATTCGATTCCAAAAAATTCAAACCATGGGGGGGGGGGGGGTTCTTACAGTTTCCAATTTTTCTAACCATTTGTTGTTACAGTTTCCAGAGATTTCTTCATAACCCAAAAATTTCACGTAAAAAATGCACTATTTCTCATACTTTCGATAACTTTGAAGTGTATGTACTTTGTAGTGTTCGCTTAGTACTATTTGAAGTCTATACTTTCAATAACTATGGTGTTTGTAGTTTGTAATGTGCACTACACTTCAAAATGTGCGAGGTGTGCACTTCAATGTAGTGTAGTACTACATTGTAGTAGTGAGTAGGTACAGAGCGGACCCATCACTAATACACATACCTTTTGATATCTTACTTTTTTTATTTATTTATAATAAATCTTTTTTTTTGGGTCGCAATCCTAGGATTGGTCTGCATCAAGCACTCGCCTTCTCCACTCCTCTCTGTCATCTGCCAACCTCTTCATCTCTTGAAAGGTGCTACAGCGCACATCCCCGATAATCTGGTCTACGTAGCTTAATCTCAGGCGGCCCCTACGATTGTTGCCTTCAACATTTCCCTCGACGATGGTTAAAAGCAGGCCCGGATGTCTTACATTATGGCCTATCCAAATTGCTCGCTGTTGGGCGATTCTGTAAAGAAGCCACATCTTTTCGCCCACCCTGCTCAGCACCTCGTCGTTTCGGATATGTTCTGACCGATGGATCCTCGCCATGCGCCTGTAGCACCACATCTCGAAGTCCGCTAGCCTCCCGGACATGCTCTGGCCGATGTCCAGAAATCTTAACAGTTTCAATTAGTTTTAAACCAATTACAAAGATTCACATATGTTTTAGGCGTAGTAAATTAAGCAAAAAGTTGGATAAAAGATAAAGTTAATTTAGACTAAGCAACAGAAAATATGAAAATGAAATAATGGTTAGCGACTTTACAAAAAGTATAAAAAGCAATGAATTATTTGAGAAAATTTTGATGATAACCCGAAAATAGGAATGAAGGGAAAAGGGTGTAGAGATAAGAGTCAGGGTAGTGATAGAGGAAGAGCAAATAAGAAAGAGTGAGGATTAGCCATTGTGTATTAAGCATGATTTCATTTCGTTAGTGAGTTGAGTAGTGATAAGATTAAGTAATTGAATGGTGTTAGATTGATGTACTTACACACGATCTATTAGGCCTCGGGTACGATACGAGCGGCAAGCGGCAGAGCGTCAGAGCGTCAATGCGTTAGAGTAGTGTCTCTTTCATTGTGCGACCTACGAACGCTTCCGTAAATATGTATTTAAATTTAAAAAAAGTAGTTTATAGATGACAAAACACAGAAAATAATGTTTCACTCAAATCCACGTGGATGTCTGCCGTTATTATTCTGTGCTTTTAATGCGGAATGCGGGTAGCGCTATAAATTTTTATATCGGCCAGTTCCGATGACCGAGATGAATCTTAGAAAGGGGTCCGGTTCTTAAATGAGTTTTTTTGGTGACCCACGAATTTTATCGCACTTTTTGCTCCACGTCCGCACGGCCACATAAACCGCGCGTACAAAAGACTTCGATGTACAAAAAACATGGCTAAGATATATATATTTCAGTCGTAAACAACCTTTCGGGTCTCTGATGGAATCGACGTAGTAGTATGTCGTCGTTATGGCAGTCCGGCGGATATTATTTTGTCGACTTTCTCACGAAATGCGCCGACGACGTTCGTAATACGCAGAAAATAATATATCACGCGATTTACAGTACTTTAATGATTTCAGAATATTTTGAGTGTGTCCAAATTTTTCAGAACAGAACTGGATTGTTTGTCACAGGGACATCAATAATCAATTGATGTATATTATAGATGTCTCATAGAGAAGAAACTGTGTTTTTTTCAACGGAGAGTAGGTATAGAAGTGTAAAAAAAAGAAAAAAATTAATAGACATGGTATTCTATCATGGGTGAAAAAGCCAACCGTACGATAGGTCGTAAGTCCTATGGCCACCCGAAAAAAGACTTCTATATCTACTCTCACTTGAAAAAATACAGTTTCGTCTCTGTGAGACATCTATAATATATATTAACTTTAATGATTTATTTACTAAATCTTGAAAGCATTTGAAATACTTTTTTACAACCAGCTATTTACCTAGTAGAAATTTTGTATTAGGAAAAATATATCTGTATATTGTAAATCTACGATAGGATAAGAATGAGCTGGGCTGCTTTTGGAAAACTAAAACTATTTTCGAAAAAAAAAAGGTCCCAATTGGTATAAAAAGGAAAAGCCTTCGAATTATGCATACTGCCAATGATGAAGTATGTAGTGGAGGTGATGACCCTTACAAAGAACAGTGTAGAAAAGCTCAAATTCACGTAACAATCTATGGAGACATCCATACCTAATAGATAACAAAAGAAATATTGGTCATGTAACAAAGCTAACATGGCAATAGGCAGGACATATTACAAGGTAGGATGCCACAAGATGGACTCCTAAAGTTCTGAAGTAAGTTCTTGAGTGAATAAGAAAGTCTCAAAACAGATAGACCGTCAATATATCCGCTATGGGAGGGACAAATGGCCACAAGAAACTAACAACAGGGAAAGATGGAAGAGTATGGAAGAGGTGTATATCCAACAGTGGAAAGACAAAGACTGAAGGAGAAGAAGAAGATTGTAAATTTCTCCTTCTCACTCGTATGGTCTACGATGATTATTCTTCACGGTACGGTAGGTATGAGTTGTATTAGCTGGCTTAAGTGATCACTTTACACAAAATAAAAATATTTTTGATAAATATCACTGAATTATTTTAGAATAAATACGATTGTTTTATTTAATTTTAAATTTTTATGAATTATTCTTAATGTATGTATATTGACGATACTATTTTAACTAAAACTAATTAAAAATAATTAAACAAGATACCAAAACCACTAAACTATATAGAAATGAACTATCGTAAACAACATGGTTGTAGACGAATATAAATGAGCTGGGCTGCTTTTGACAAACTCAAACATATTTTTAATAACAAAGAGATCCCAATTAGCTTTAACAAAAGCCTTTGAATCGTGCGTACAGGCATTAATGATGTATGGAGTGGAGACGATAGCTCTTACAAAGATAAGTGTAGAAAAGCTCAAATGCACGAAACGATCCATGGAGAGATCCATGCTTGACGTAAGCCTAACAGAATTAGAAATGATGAAATTAGGCGCAGAACAAGTGTAGTGGATATCATAGATCGTGTAGCGAAACAAAAAAGGCAACGGGCAGGGCGTGTTGCAAGGCAAGATGCTACAAGATGGACTCCCAGTGTTCTGAAGTGAAGGTCTTGGGATAATAAAAGAGGCGTTGGAAGACCTCAAAAGAGATGGGTTGACGATATAGCCACTGTAGGGGGGAAGAGATGGCTACAACTAGCAAACAACAGGAAAGGATTAAAAGGTATGGAAAAGACCTATATCCACCAGTGGAGAGATGAAGGCTGAAGAAGAAGATATGTTTCACTTGTTTATAAACGTTATTAGAAGCCTGTAATTTTTAAACAATTATGACAATGTTGTATTACATGTTCGATAATGAACTGAGCCAACTAATGTCTGTACGAGATAACGGTGTAACTGACTCGATTGACTGATGGTGGACGTAATCAAATTGAACTCATGTGATTTAGGGCTCTCTCAGCTTACGTGGGACCAATCCATAGGGAATTGACTAGTGAAAACACTTACTTGCAGTTAACGAGGTATATTTATTACAATACAAAAGATAAGTGAAAGGTTAGTAAGTATTTAGAATATTAGCTTAAAGTCATATATGTTATTTCTTCTTCTTCCTCAGCCGTCTTCCCTCAACTGTAGGCCTTTTCCATGTTCCTCCACTCATCTCTGTTTCTCCCCCTTCGCATCCAGGCTCTTCCTGCTTGCTGGACTATGTCATCAGACCTTCTTTTAGGAGATCTTTCAATGATTCTACTTTTCGTCCAGGGGCTTCACTGTAGGATTCTGGGTATGTAGCCATATGTCCAGCCCACCGCCATTTTAATTTCGCAATACGGTCCATAATATCGGCACATTTTGTTCGGCGTCTTATTTCTTCATTTCTGATTTTATATCGAAGGCTCGCGCCGAGCGACTGCCTAAAAATAAAAAAAATAAAGAAACAAACTTCAAAAATTAAATAAAAATAAAGAATAAAAATTTAACAACGTCCTCAAGTACATCTCTGCCTTCGAGCTGCGGAACTGGAGAGAGCTGGCACTAGACCGAGATGAGTGGAGGAAGATTATTGAGGAGGCCAAGACCCACCAAGGGTTGTAGTGCCAAGAGTGATGATGGTGAAAACTTAAAAATTAAATAAAAATAAAGAATAAAACTTTAGATATGTTACGTACATCAATAATAAATTCGGTTAAAAACGCACTCCCGAAAACTACAGTGGGTTGCCGTGTAGGGGATGTCCGAGCTGGATCGTTGGTGAAATTGGAATGTGGTCCCAGGGCCACGAACCTAGGTCCTCTGCCCTGCGGGTAGATGTTCGACTTCTGGCATGTTCCACGCGCCGTGATTGGTTGATTTCTCTCGCACTGGGGCGGCTACTCGTCCCGAGATGCCGCTGCTCTTGAGATTTCGGCGGCGATTTCCCACACTATTAAAAAAGTATAATGTCTTAGTAAATAAGTTGCGCTTTATTATGAGAAGACGTTTTTATTGAAAAGACTCGGTTTGGAATGAAATTGACAAAAACATAAAAAAATCAGTGTAAAAAATACACTTTATTTACTAGGAGATTTCATTATGCAAGAATATATACTTTGACTGCAGTATAAATGTGGCTGAAATGTACAAGAGGGGCACATAGTTCTTCTGTGATAAAATCCTATCGTGTTAATAAATGGTTTAGTTCATCTCCATACAAGTTTATACTCTGTGTCTGCAACAGAATATAAAGTGTTTATTTTTTAAATAAATGATGTATTTAGTATCAAAAATTTAAATTACAGATTTAAAATTAATTTTGTTGCAAAATTTATAATGCGTCAGAATGAAATTACTAAATTATATTTGTTTATCTGTCTGTTTATGGTACGTGATCCACTAATAAAATTAATTAATCCATTCCGGTACAGTTATAAATTAATTATGACTCATGTAACGTAGTCATAAAATTCATTAAAAAGAGAAAACAACTTTATTGTATGTCAAGGTTAATGCATATCGAATGTTACACTGTTACACATCTTTTAAGTATTTGATTTGCATGATTTATTTTAATTTCTTATTTCATCTTTAATTTCATTTTTTTATTTAAAAAAATCTCTTCTTTGTAACAATCTGCGTAATAGCAATCAAAATGCTTTTTTGAAGTGTATAAAATTTTTGATGTGTAACATCTTTCCTCGCGCTTTCCTGCAATCTGTGGCATTGATTTCGTGAAAAAGGACGGAAATGCGCGACAGGAAATAAGACGCGCGCAATTTCATTTAACCAATGAGCGCGCGCGGAGCACGCGCGATGGACAAAAAATCATCGATTATAAACAAATCAATGTCCAGAAAGTGCCATCACAGCGAAGACGCACACTACCAGCCAATGCTTCTGATTTTGTATATATGTTGCGAGATTGGTGTCAAGCGTGTGGATGTTGTATCTTTGATATATTTTGACTTATATCTTCCAAACTATCTAATAAATACTTTTTTTTACATTAATGTAAACAATAACTACCCTTAATGATTTACGTTCTCAAATTTTATGTAATTTATGTGATTTTTTAAAATATTTATTCAATGCTTTCATACAATATGTATGGCGGCACAGTACCGCCATCTATGAAAATAAATAAAAACATATAATTGACCTAACATATTTCTAAACAAAATGCGTATGCAGATATAATATGTATGTATGTATGTAAATTAAAATTTTCCTAAAATAAAACTTAAATTAATCATTTAAACCTATAGCTTTTTTCAAAAGACTTCAATACTTCATTATCAAATTACCTTTATTACCGTATTATTAAATGACTCGCATATGTACCTACCTGTGTACAACATGTCACATAATTAAGTTAAGTTAATTAATAACAAAGCACTTTCAAGGTTTGCGTTAATTACGTGACATTTTGTATATAATAATAAGAACTGAGGCTCCCTCATCAGATTCAAGAGCTTCTCTTCACTGATGAGGTCTACATGACTACAAATATTGAAAAAAGAAATGTCAATTTTGTGTAAATATATAAGAATTGTGTTTGTACCATATATTAAAAAAATGTAGATATTTACCTAGTGTGGCAAAATTCAATAATAAATAAAAGCACATACATTTTCTTTATTTGTATTTGCTAATAGCAATCCACTTATTATAGTTCTTAAATTGCAACTTCACAAAAATAATGTATTCTCTTTAATATATGTTATATATGTTATAGCAGTTTAGACATGATTATTAAGGTATATTCCTATATTCGGAAAATAATCGATTATATTAAATGTGAGGTGTTATAAATTTTCTAAGAAGGCTTATTTTCACAAGTACTCCAATTATACCACACCTTATTATATCTTTATTTGATTATATCAGGACACAGAAAAATATATGGCGTATCAAAGATTTGATAAATATTTTTTTAATTATTTTAAACAAAATATATTTTACCTACCTAATATAAATTTAGTAGAGATAAGCCTCGTGTCATTTGAAATAACAATTTTAATAACAGGATGTTTATGATAGAAGAGAGATAAAAAAACAATGTTTTTTGAATGAGTAATGATTTTGTCTTGTTTACAAATTTTGTTTTCGAATTCGTTAAGCCATGTACCTAACTAACTACGTTTTTAAAAACCTATATAAGATAACACATAGGTATGTATGTATTTAACATTATTGTTTCTTTTTGTTTCAATGTACAAAATAATTGAGGATTGAAACAAAGTTAACTATTTATCAACTTTTTTTATTACCACCATTAATAATTCAATTTACCCACTAACCCCTCACGGAATCAAAATTATTTTGTCGCCTGAGTGATCAAATCAAGATAGTGATTACCAAATTTCCAAGGATTATGACAATGTTTGTTAAACTTGGTTTAGCTGCCTATTTTATCATATAGTCCGGTAGTATTTTAATTTTTCTGATGTTTTTATATCGAAGTAGTTTGTTTGTGCGTTAGCTATTAACCACATCGTTTTATGAAACATCTTGGTCATCAAGACGCAACAGTACTGTGAGGGTTCTAGCCTTCTGTAACTGCAACTGATGGTTTTCCGATCTTCCCTTCGCTGTCCTCCAGTTCATGATCAGATCCAACCATGTGCCTAAGGTCTTCCTCAGGGCCGGTTGATCTAAACCCATACGTCGACCCGTCACCATCCCGTAATCCCATTATGGTCTTAGAAACTGAATACGCACAAGCTTTTATACAGTTAAATTCTTGGTACAAAATAGAAAGAACTATAGCGACGACGGAAGGTTCCTTAAAAGAAAAAGAAGAAGAAAAAAAAATCCAAGAAAACAAAAAGAACACGAAAAATTTTACAGTATAGATTCCATTAAGGATTAGAAAACTTATTTAAAGAGCCCACAAAGGTCGTAATAACGCTTCATAATACCCCAGACGATTATGTTTGTCACGTTTACTTAATATATATAATTTACGTCGATTTTCATTACATTAACTATTGTATTACGGTTCTGCAGTTCGCTGTCCCGTTCATCTTATTCATTTATTTCATTGTAAAAAAAAATTCATTAAGAATATTTATATACTAAAATATAAAGAGATAAAGTTCTATGTATAAGTTTGGATGTAGGAGGTAATCTTCGAAACTACAATCCAATTTCAAAAATTCTTTCACCAGTATTTCTAATGGACTTTCAGGGTGGATATATGCTTTATATTATCCTATTAAAATAAAAGGGCTTTTCGTATTTTTTTTCGTAAAACTAAAGTCAATGTGAAAATGTTCGAGTGAGCCTTAACGGTAAGAGATATTTAAATACTTTCTATAGAGAAGTTATAGAACTCAAAAAGTTCTATTAAAAAATCCATGATGGCAAACATCTATATGTTAAGGTTAATACACAAATTGATATAGTATACAATAATTTTAAAAGTTTCAACTTTTATTTTATAGATTAATTTCATTATTCACCATTTTTGATACGAAAAAATGGAAGTAAATCAGAAAAAGGTATTCATTTTTTCTACCATGTTGAAATATGTTGTACGGGATACATTTTTCAATGAGAATGATTAATATTTGTATCCGGAAGCTGCAGAAAGCTGGAAATCCCAGGAGAAAAACAGGATGAATGGGAGCTCTATGAGAGAATATTCCTTCAAGATAAAGTAGAAGAAGAAATACAGCTCATATGTATACCTCCCATAGTGTATTGAAAAATAACATCAATATGCAAGCAAAAATGCAAGCCGTGCTTATTGTCTCCGTAGTGTACGTGGATGCAGATTTTTTTTCAATTAAGATTTATACACGAAAAATAATTAAAAAAGCATTTGCGGCCCTTGTAGTCGAGTGTGAATGTTACTGGTTTCTTATACCGAGGGTTTCGAGTTCGAATATCAGTAAAGTCTCAATAAAATCTTCTGATTTTCTCGTATCTACACGTTTTTTGATGTGTTTCACTACAATGAACTATGCTTAAACACGAAGCTTCGTAGCCTTGTGATGAAAATTAAATTTAAAAAAATATATAAACATATTTCACCCTTGAGAATAAATCAAATCGTGTCTCAATAAACTTATTCATTAATTTTTGTTTACGCCCATTAGGTATAGGCTTTTACATAAAGAATATAAAATAAATTTCAAAAAGCACATACTTTAAACAATATCTGTATAGCACCAAAACATGAGTATAAAAGTTAAAAATATAAAGTAAAGAGCAGCAATGTGTATAGGCTTTTACATTAAAAATATAACATAAAATTAAAATGAATATATATTAAACAATATAAGTTATAAGTAGCAAAATATAAAGTATCAGGAATGGCACCAAAACATGAGTATAAAAATTAATAATATAAAGTAAAGAGCAAAATGTGTATAGGTAAAAAATATAACATAAAATTAAAAAGAACATACATTAAACAATATAAGTCGTAAGTAGCAAAATATAAAAAGTATCAGGAATAGCACCAAAACATGAGTATAAAAATAAAAATAAAGATATAGGTTATAAAATATAAAATAGATATAATTATAAATATAGGTGTTAGGTAAAACAAGTCATGATTATAATTACTACAAATAAATAACCTCACGAATATGCCTACAGTAATCCATCATCCTAAACGTGAGATTAAAGAAAGAAGAAGAACAAACCTAAGGTTAATGGAAGTGTTGGTAATCGTCTTTAAAAGTAATGAATCATTGTTTTTTAAGATAAGAATCCTTGTCAAGTGAAATATTTCAAACCTTTCAATACTAAGCTAACTCAGAAGCTTTTTAAACAAAATATTATATATACTAGAAGCAGACGCCTATGATGCTAGATGGCTAGATGAAATTAGCAGAGAATGACATTTTGGAAATGATTTGGCTAAGAACCGACTATAGTGGAAGGGTATTAATTTATCGCTGACTATACAATAGCTTATTACGATTATGCTTATGCTACAAGTCATTGCTAGTTTGGCGATAGTCATAAAGTTATAGTCACATTGAGATATCTTTGTGGACCCTAGAAACATTTTTTTAAGATGATCAACATAATTAGTTTTTCATCTTTGAAGAACATGACTGAAGAATTTTCACGATCAAAATATTATATTCGATCACACACCCGTGATGAAATCATCACTTAAAAATTTTTCTGGAAATATTTTTTTTTCTAGAAACTGTATCAAAACAATATAATTTTTTTATTATTTGTAATACGCATTTTACACGATAAAAGGGATTACACCTGTATGTTTACATTGTGAGCAAGTCGATGATTAATTTGTGATAATTTCTAGATTACACAAATGTACCGGGTGTTGCCAAAAGCCTTATCGGAAATTAAATAATCAGTAGATAATCTTCTTATTACATTGAGCAACAGAAAAAATACTGAAAATAGCAGTTCTGGAAAAATATTTTTAGAATCTTCATATATTTCTTCGTACTTAGATACATTATTATATTGTAACGAGATGCTAAAAATAATTTACCCACTGTCCCTGGTGACTTGCCACTCGCCACAGCACTATCGAAGAATCGAGAATGGCCTAGGGTGATCCACGACCTTCGGGAGGCGTCTGAAACATTCGAGAAACACCTAGAAAAACCTAGAAGCCACGAAAATCTTCTCGTAAATAATAAAATACTCCAAAAAGTATCAACTTTCGGTTATAAATTCGGATGCGCCGCGGCGGTAGTGGTTGTAGTCATGTTTGACAGGTCGTGCGAAGTCGGCGAGCGTGCGAGCCGCGAGGCCAGGGTGGCCAGCCGTGCAATAATCCAAGCAATAAATAATCGAGCGAAGTATTCATCTAATTGGCGTATGATATAAACCGTAGCGATTAAAGCGGTGAGAATCCAGCTCCAGCGATAGTAAAAACTTTATTTGTGAGTGACATATTGCGAAAAAATGTAATTTTAAGAATAGCGTTGAGTTTAATAGAGTTAAGTGACTTTGTAAATTAAAAAGTTAATTTATCAGTAATTAATAAATGGCTGATTAATTTCTTACATAACTTGTGTCTGATTAATTTCAATTAAATATATGCGGATTGGTCTCGTATTCAGTTGAATATCTATGTTTACCTCTTGAATTTCTAGGATATTCATGGATAACTGAACAAGCATAGAAATTTATGAACTCACAGACTAAGCTTACGTATTCGATGCCTTTTGTAAATTGTTTAGGAGTAATAAATCAAAGATATCTTGCTAGAAACGGACATAATATATTATTGATTGTATCCTCATTCGTGACTATTAAATATAATATCTTTGAATCCATGTTTGTCGGATTAATTTTTTTAAAATTCTTTCTGTGACCCATCAAAAGTGACGGTTCTTGTACATGCCGGTTCCTAAAGAATAATTATTTAATGTTTTACAGTCAACACCCATGAAATAGTAATTACTTCTTTTATCAAAATATTTGAACATTTTTTATATTTCCCCTGCTGGCAGTTAAAGGTATTATTCTAAATCTTGGCGATTGGGTGGAACTAAAACGCGTTTTTGCTAAGTCCTATGTGTACTGTTTTTTTATGGGTAAAACATATTCGGCGATAGCAACATCGCTATCGTTGCCGCTTTCTGGTTTATTGGCCTGGAGTTGATTACGGACGTTACACATGGGGACAGAAAGACAGACAAACGGATGGACTGACAGATAATGAAATCATTATGTTTGATATTGTAAGAACTATCTGAAATATTATTAACACCCGGTAGTCGTGACTAGTATCAATGATTGCTAATTGATAGAAGATAAATAGATTAATGACGTGTTATGTTTCCGGTTAGATCATTATCAATATTTGAAGACATATATAGGTTCACTTTTAAGCGAATAATGTATCAGTTGATAAATTGTTATATTTGCAGCAATTACTTACCTGTTAAAAGTATACAACGGCGTATATTATCAAAATGTTTGGTAAGATTTTTTATTTTTTTGCTCTTTTGTTTATAAAAACATATTGTATTTCTTAGAAGTCGAAACCAATTGAAAAACTCTTACAGGTAAAGGTGTATTTTATACAACTGTATAATTTTTATTTTATATAATTTTTAATTATTCCATTATCAAACAATGATAGTGCATAAGTGATAAGAAAATATTTGAAGAAAGCATGAATGCATTTTAGATACTCTAATAATATAATAGAAAATAGATCTACTGAATCAATAAACAGGCACTTGCATTATTTAAATTAATTGTACATTTTATATTTAAAAAAAAATTTAGCACTAATTTCATTCACAAGGGAATTGGCTTATTTTTAAATAATTGAAAAAATATTGAAAATCACTAAATGTTCTTTCATATATTAGTAACTACTTATTATTATTATTATTATTATCGGTATTACTATTTTTATTTGTTACTATTACATAAATATGTGCCAAAAAACAGTTTTTTACCTAGTGTGGCAGTTGTTAGTAACTTAAATTAACAAATGTAAAAGAAACAAACAAACTCATTCTTATTAAATATTGTTTTAAATAAATAAAATATTCATATATTCTTTCCAGGTCTGAAATTTTTAATTTTGCTCTGGAGTGTCATTGCAATAGCTTCATCTGCCATATTGCAAAATGGGTCGCAAAAGGTAAGATTGTCTTTGAATACTCCAAACATTATAATACCAAATGCCTCTCTGATTCTTGGCTCGAATATATTAATTAATTTGATTATACTCTTAGAATAATAGATATACATAGATACGTACAAATCGATACTTGAAAGCAATTTCGATAAATACGTCTAAACTTAAACAACTTTGTAAAACCTTGAAACTATTGAAAAATCAACATTTTTTATTAAATAAGTTGGAAGAATTTTGGTGTCAAAAAATGAAAAGATTACTATTCATACTATAAAATCGTTAAAATACTTTTTTTCTATTAGCCCAAACACATGTAATCGTAAATTTGATTTACTATTGCACGAATAATTGCACTATGAACGTAAAAAAGTTTTTCTCCTGTGTACACACGTTAATGTTAATAGAATTACTATACAGCTTTGATATTAATAAGCTTATTTTAATTGTATTTAAAAGAAAATTTTTAAATTTAATAATATCACTACAAAATCATCATGTTCTTATTTGTAGTACTATTGATTGATATGGCAGTTCCTTTGTGGAATTAATTTAATTTACACGAAATTGAACTTTACACCGGGTAATGAGAGAGACTGTTTCTCTAGAAACTATACTAGTAATGAATTTTTTCTCAACGTATGTGCATTCCAAAGTTCAATTTATTGTAAATTAAATATTTTACTTTATTTCTACAATAGTTCTTAATTAGTTAATCATCTGCCATATATTTATTTTTTATTTTTGTTAATTTCAATATTTAGATATATATATATATATAATGTTACCACAGAGTCATTACGTAGTTATTCAAGGAGGCACTAATATTTTTTAATTACTTTACAGTCTGGTCCAGGGAAGTCCCTGTACGGCGCGGCACCCTGCAACCCTTCGGAGCAGCCCCCGGAGTGCCCGCAGCACATCCCCAACCGGCCTTCCATCCCCCTGCCGCACGAGTCTGACTGCGGCCGCTTCTACCAGTGCGACTGGGGGGTGCGCTACCTTAAGGCTTGCCCCGGGGGCCTGCACTTCAGCAACACCACCAAGGTCTGCGACTGGCCCTGGAGGGCGAGATGCGCGTGCGACCAGCCCAACCCCTGAAGCCTCGCTGCGTGTTGTGCTATGAGAACAAGACTTATAATTTTATCGAATGTTGTGCGAAAATGATTGAAAATTGATTGAATATCTAAAATATATAGCAAATAAATGTGTTTTCTAAATAAATCATTTTTATTAA
This sequence comes from Agrypnia vestita, assembly GCA_016648135.1. NCBI lineage: Eukaryota > Metazoa > Arthropoda > Insecta > Trichoptera > Phryganeidae > Agrypnia > Agrypnia vestita. The sequence goes on from JADDOH010005090.1 coordinate 155,043, forward strand.
TTTAATTACCTCCTTTATCAACCTGTTTTTATAGCTTTATAACTTATGTTGATATTTTCATATTTTCACTCCCTTTATTAATTAACTCGTGGCGCTTGCTTACCGTCCAAAAAACTTTGGATCGATTTTTGACCCTTTTCCCGTGATCCAATCGAGTTGAAACTTGGCAAGTAGACTCGTGGCGATGATCAAGAAGATCTATCATATTTCGTTAAAAAAAGTCATAATAATTATAGTTTACTTTCGGATTTTTAGAAATTTTATTGTTTTTTTCAAATTGGAATCATTAGAAAAGTTTGATTAGCAACGGCGGTCCGATAACCTCGTGGAATATTTTCTAAATTTGAATTACTCCGTCGTTATACATAATAGGTACTTCACTAAAAATGTCGAAAATCTAAATTGACTGACAAATGTTTTTAGAATTTAATCTTCAAAGCATGAAGTGTCTTCTCAAAGCTCAAAACATCTGACATTTTAGAAATATATTAAAGTACTGTAAGTTTAGTGTCATGTTATATGTTTTAATTCGTCTTTAATTGTTGTTATATTTTACAAAGAAAGGGAGTATAATAAAAACTTGTTTTTTATGGGTTAATTTTTTCAGTTTTAATTAATAAAAAGGATTTATTTATACTCTGGTTGTTGGCTACAACTTTTTCAATGCTTGCTTATCTCTGGTACATAAATTCTTTCTTCTAAAATTTTTGTCAGCAGTATGATAGTGAAAAAATACATGGATAATCCAATGTTTGTGTTTTCCTTCAAATAACTTAATTTTGTCTTGACGGACGCTCAATAAAGTTCCATAAAATAAAATATAAGAAAAAATGAATTGAATTTTCGGGAGACAGGAAGGCTTCAATGAGGAATAGGTATATTTATAATTCATTATTATTTGTTTTTAATTATGTATATTACGTTGAGTGTTAAAAGTTGTTTTTGATGATAGCGTTCTTTAATTCTTAAGCATAATGTCGTATTGTTTACACGTATAATAAAATTTTGATTTTCTCTACGTCTCTCTCAAAAATTGTTAAAATTTTTAGAAAAATTATCTTTCCTGAAGCTTAAGTGACTTGCATTGTTATAATAATGCAACATGCCACTTAACTCATACGCAATGCTTAACAATCAAAGGTATATACTGGAATGATGTAAAAGGTTAACTGTATCTATGAAGTCCCACATTACATATGACTCAGGTGGGTCTAAAACGATTTGGTTAATCACTTTACATTTTCCAAATATTTACATCTGAGTCTCAACTTTCTTAAATCATAGTTTTTTTAAAAGATAATTTTTTTTTGTATTTTTTTTCAAAGTAAGATTTTTTTTCATTATTAGTTTACAGTAATAAATATTATCCTATTCGTTCATTATATATTTTTTATTTATCGTATATTATTGCAAGCAAGGTTATGTAGATATTATGGAAAGTGTAGAGATTTTTGAGAACACATGTAGTTACTTCAAAACTAATTCAAAGTTGACGTCACGAAAAATGCGCTGGAAATTTTGTTTTATTTCTTGTAAAGGAATGGTCCAAATTTCAAATATCGGTGCCAAATCAACTATTTCAAACATATTTGGCCTCTGAATTTATAGAGTGGTATACTCGATTCGGTTTAATTAATGAAATGCGCAACATTTACTTTAACCACGATTTTTAACATTTACTTACGTATTTATAATACATCAGGTGACATTATTTTAAAATAGGTTTTATAATAACATTCATTAAATAGAGGGCAAAAATTGATATATATATATTTAATATTACGCAAAATTTTAACGATTGAATCACTTAGAACATAATATTATGCTTTTGTACAATCTATATTACAATACAGAATAATAGGTTGGGGGGGGGGGGGGGGCTCTTATAAAAGTAACTTACAGACTCTTAAAACAACTCAAAAATTAATTAATAGAACTTTCTCTACAGATTTACTTTTGAAAGAAATTAATGTACCAACATTAGACAGATTATACAAAAACACCTCAATTTTACAAATACATAAAGAAACATTCACTCAACAAAATATAAATACACCACAAACTCATAATACTGATAGTCATAGCCAAAGAGCACAAATAGTAGGATGCTTGAACATGTATGTATATAATATTTTTATTTTCAACAAAGGAATTTAAATATAAAAAAAATCTATATAATAGCATGCATCATGTGCGGTACCTTATTTTTCACGATTTAAAATTAATTTTACCTTTTAACTTAATTTTTTATGATTGATTTTTAACTTAAAATAACTACTTTTTAACTTTCTAGCGCATTAATTTGACTTCATTTATGTAATCAGGATCTTTTATTACTCCAGGGGAAAAAATTAACGATATATAAATAATTGTATGCATACAGAAGTAACCAATAATTTAACGGAAGATGCACAGTAATGTATCGTATATGTAATACTGCATCGTCTGCATCGTATAGTAAACAGTAAAGTAAAAAACAGATTTATATTACACGAGCTGTAAACCGTCAAAAATGACGATACTTTTACACATCCGTTCCTAGGGAATAATTATTTATTTATTTAATTTAAAAAATCGAAAAAAAAATCATATAAAAAAATTACTCTAAAGATGTTACGGACGTTACACGAAGTTACGGAGATAGAAAGATAGACAGACAGACGGACGGACGGACAGACAGACAGACAACGAAATTATTATAATTGAGATAACTTCACAGAGACAATAAGCAACAATAACAGCGCCCAAGCATCCGCAATTTTCATAACACCATTTTCATACTTGATGTCGTCACTTAAGAATGGCTATTGGTTGAATATCACTTGGAAAATCACCATCATAGATTTTGATTGGTTAGCCGTTACTTGATGGTGAGAAAATATTTCCGTTGCATGATGTGCGCGCATTTTGTTGCCTCTTTAAATTTAACTCTTAACGCCTTATAGAAGTATAACTTCAAAAGAGAATGAGCGTGCACTGGATGTTTTTGACAGAAAATTTTTGAGGCGCTTTAAGAAAATTATGTAGACTGTAGACGCTGTAACCATGAACTATAAATTTAAGAATAGCCCGTTACTTGATATATTCCCCATTTCGGCGTCCACTACTCAATTACCCTCACCATAATTGTAGCCATGCCCCCGTTCAAAGATTGATTTTCGATAGAATTTGCTAGAATAAGTGATGGATAATTAGTTTGCGTCCGTCCTGATGAAAATACAGTGGTATCGAAACCGGTAGATGTAGAGTTACTAGTTATGTGGTTAATAAAAAGTAATTTAATTAAAATTAATATTATGTAAAACCTTATTAGAGGGCCATTACAATCGATGTTTTGTGGTCTATCGTGCCTTAATTACTGAAATTATGCAGAGCATTGGTTTGTATGTTCCTGACAATTAAATTAGACATTGTCAGCATAGATTGTTTCACATTCCAATATACAGGACCAACCTGCCGATGGTTATGCCTGTTGGAAGAGCTACAGCTATGCTGAACAAAATCGCTTTGGGTATTGACATATTCCATGTATATGAAGGGGTTTTCCGAAGCAGGATTCTCCTACACCTTTGACCAGATTTTATATATTAATTAATTAAGTATTCTTATTTTGATAAATACGTATATATACCTTCATAATATACCTGCATTGAATATTATGTTTGTAATGTACATATTATTGAATAAATAAATAAATTGAATTGAATTAATATCGTGCGTTTAAATAATCTTTACTAGATTGCAAAGTCCGCACATCGACGTGGGATTATGTATAAATTTCGGTCATATTAAGATTTATTTTATGATTTACGTCGGGTGATCTGACGTATTTGTCGGTTAATTATAATTAATCGTCGAAAACTGTGCATTTGAAAACACCCATGTACAGTGTACGGCGCTTGATATACGGTTTTATTATTCAAATTATGATGTCGAAAGTATTAGCGATAATATATTAAATTGATTTATTTAAAGCCTTGTACTTCCCGAAAATGAGAGATTTTTTTTTTGGATACGTATCATATTAGTTGGGTCCTATAAAAATGTATTTTTCTTGCTTCTTGATATGAAATCGCGGATCTTTAAAGAATTTGATTTACTACACATAAACACGACGCACAAAGGTTGGAAATTAGATTCTGTGCGCGCAAAATTCAAAAAACGAAAGTCGTACTAAAAATAAAATATATGCAGCGAAATAAACTTAGTTCCTTGTGTAATTGAGTCCCATTAATAGTTAATTACCAATAATAAACCCCTCGTGTCTAGTCGAGCAGGTAGTGACATGTTGTTGCAAAAAAATAAAGTTGAGTTATTGTCAGCCGGATACGAGTGTTTGTACCAAAGTGTTTGTACGATGTGTTTATATTTTTGAACTTTGTTCTTCGAACTATGGAATCGATAAACTAAGGTAACTTTTTTTCAAATATAATCCACATTTTTATTCAATTAATATTCTACAAAGCCACGATTTGTTTTTAACAAAATAACGTAATTTTTTTCTGCATGCTTTAGACTGCCAAAACTGGGATTGACCTGTATGATTCTAATTGTTGTAAACTATCGTTCTATAATACCTTGGCTACAGATTTGAAATCAATCGGAGTGCACTTCGGTACGCCTGTATTCAGAATTTATTTATTTTTCAGCCTCGGATTACCAAGGAAAAAACTGTTTGGAACATGGTTAAAGGAGCGAGACTTTTCTAAAATAATCTGTTTTAAGGGCGATTAATACAACAAGGTATCATAAAAAACTTGAAACTGGATCAATTGTGGACGTCATAAAGACAAGTTTACAATTAAATATAAAGTATGGTTAGGTGGTATAATCAAGTTTTCAATACTACATTTAATTTATTTTTGATATCTTTAAATTGGTTTATTATTATTGTTAAATGGGTATAAAATACAAATAAACACTAAAATAATTTCGCTCGCTCAGATTGTGTTTTCCGACCACTGTGCGACGTAGAGAGCGGTCTCAGACAAAATTCATGGACTAACGTTTAAATAAAGTAGATTATTAATATTTGTTGCGTTCGTAAGGGAAAGGAAGATGGTCAGAGAGGAGGCATTTACAAGGAGAGGGTGTATATTTCACAACCCTTGCTCGCGTACAAAATCGTAGAGGTTTAATAACAAGTCTCTTGCTGGTACGAGTACGTGGCTCCCGTCGAGTACATCTACGAGAGTTGGTTCAATTGACAATAATAATTTAGTTATATATTTTAAGAATCTATAGTTTAATTTACAGAAACTCATTGACCAGAAACTTATAAATATTCATTGCGGTTTGTCAACCAGATGCCATTGAATAGGAGATCTCGAACTATATATTTAATCCTCCATTTATATAATATATTATTAAGTGTGATTAATGATTAAGTTAGAGGTAAATATGGTTATATTACGGATGATAACCATTGACCAGGAGTATTCAAATACGAATGTTATATATTTTTAAATGTTCAAAGTTTTTTTGAGAAACAATGTGGAAATTCATTTGTAATATATTACATATGAATCGAATTGAAGAACACTGTTGTTTTCCAGTATTTATTTAATTTAATTATAAAAATGTTTTCAAAATCACTCCCTTTATCGATAACAAATTTTCAACTTTTGTTTTTAATTTAGTTGAAACTTTGTTATTGATAATGAGAGTTATCTCGAAAACGTTTAAACAACAAAATAAAATATATAGTGGAAAAAAAACAGTGTTTTTCAATTTGGTTCATATTGAATATATTTTTATTTATTTGTAGAGAAACCTTCGTATTTTGCTGGTACCAAGATGAATGAGTGTATTTAACATCCATTCTTAAATGATTTTTAATTAATAAATTAGGCAGGAAAATACGGTTTTATTATAATGGTATGTATATTGAAAACACTTAAAAACTGTTTTGTCAATTCAATCCATAGAAGTAGTGCAGATAGGATTATCTTTTAATAATGTGTAATTTAATTAAGATAAATTATAGTCTCACAGAGACGAAGCTATTTATATGAGAAACGTGTACTAAAATATTTATACGGTGACTGGTATCAGCTGGCTGAAGTGATCACTCTACACTATGCAACGCTTAACATTTCCATCGTAATAATATCCGCACATTATCAAATTATTAGAGTTGTATATATGTTCCAAATTAAAACCTTCCAAATATTTGAAGGGACTATGTTAGGGACATCTGTAGACCTTCTCATTTCGCAGCTGGTATATGTGATAATCTTCCGAATTATTTAAAATATACACCAGAATACGCCTTAAAATCAGTATTTACAATTTTTTGACTCCTTTTATGGACCAATAGGTATACCTACCTATTATATGTTTTTTTAAAAATATTTTTCTACTATGGGACTATTAATTAATTAGTATTTTAATCTTTTATAATAAACAACATTTTTTTCGTCTTCTTCTTTACTTTGCACTTATCAAAGTAGTCTTGGTATTTGAATAATTTTGCATTTTTGCCCATTGATAATGCTGCCAATGCAGTAAAAATGATTTGATGTCATTTTCCTCGATTTATTACCGTATGGAATTGAAGATTGGTAGAAGCAAACGACCATGCTTTTTTCTTCCATTTCATTAATCCAGAGAGATAAAAACTCATATTTATCACTATTAATTTTTTATTCTATCAATATACCTATATTATGATAACAGTCTTCAAAATAGTTAAAAATCAGTCTTAAACTATAATATTTTCTATGTTTGGAACATAATTAACATTGTACTTATTATAAGGTGATCGTCTGGAAATCCAGTTTAACATCGGCGAGAATTTTTTCTTGTAAATAAATTAGTTAATTATAACATTTTAACTTCAATAAATTAAAATAATGAATATTATTCCTTCAAAATGAATACAAAAAAAATCAAAGACTTATTCAAAGTTCCTGATTTCAGCTATAACCAAGAAACAGCATATTTATGACAATAAATACAATGTGTCTTGATTAAATAGCTTTAATCTGGAATTTTGAATAAATATTTGATTTTTTCTGTATTTATTTCAATATCAAAGTCAACCAATTTGTTTAAACTATGGAAAAGGGTTATTAAAATCACATCAAAATGTTTAAAGTAGCCTGTTGGTGTGGTGGTCATGACGCTTGCCTAGTGGTCTGATGGTCGGTGATTTGAGTCCCATTTCAGGACACCAGCAAGTTTATCCCATTGTCATAGCACAAGCGTATTTTGAAAATAGTTTGAATATTGATTCGACACATATTTCATGTAAAAAATAAGTAAATAAATAAAACTTAATAAATACTTATAAATTAGTAAGTGTCGTTTAAAAAATACGTGTATTTTGCATGTATGGAACTTAATAAATAAATATTAAAGAATTTTTAATAAGCAATTAGAAAAAACATACAGAAAAAATCAAATTAACGAAAAAATATTTTAACTGTCACCTCCAATTCTATCCGGCAATATTCCAGGATAGAATTGGAGGTCCGTGGTTCGAGTCCCGGTGACAGTTAAAATATTTGTTCGTTAATTTGATATTTTCTGTATGTCTTTTCTAATTGATTAATAAAAATTGTTTAATAATTCACAGATCTTTGTTCTGAAATTGCAACTTTACAAAAAGAATGTGTTTTCTTTAATAAATAAATTTTAATTCATTTTTGTCCCATACAAAATGAAAGAGAAGCTCTGATGAAAATTTCGTACGCATCGCCAGACAATCGCGATTTTTCGACATGATTGAAATCGTGATCTTATATGATCATTTAATTTACTTGTTGCAAACACAGCCAGCACTGTACGGATAGTCGCAGACGCTGAGGCTCGGGTTGAAGTGGAGTGTGGCCGGACAGCTCATCGGGTAGGCCTTGCCCCAAGAGCAGGTGTAGAACTTGGCGCAGTCGGACTGGTGCGCGAGGTGCACGGCCAGGCCGTGGGGGTCGTGCACGGGGCAGGCGGGGACGGGGTCTGTAGGCTTGCAGGACCCTGGCGCGGGGGGCACTTCGAGGCCTGGGCCGCCGCTCTGTGCCCAGGTGCAGGTCTGAAAAAATAAACATGTAGCATGAGGGAGTAAATAAATTTGAAAATAATATTTCTGGCGTATACTTGGGTAATGATAGAAATTCGAATGAATTCAATTAGACAAGATAAAGTATATAGCTGAAAAACTCAAAATCAATATAGATATCTCATTTAGCGACATCTGTGGTTATTCAAGGGGAAGGAAAAAGCTTTGGTGGTAGCCCCTAGGGGATCGTTAGAACTACATGTGAAACGTGGCGCAAAAATTTAATATATATACAACCTCCAAAAAATTAATAGACATGATATTCTATCATTAGTGGAAAAGGCGAACGTTACATATGTGTAAAGTGATCACTTAAGCCAACCGTGCGATAGGTCGTAAGTCCTATGGCCACCCAAAAAAGACTTCTACACCTACTCTCCCGTGAAAAAATACGGTTTCGTCTCTGTGAGACATCTATAATAAACATGAAATAAAATTTATATTGTATTAATAAAATATAGACGTACATTCACTCCAGAAGCTTGAAAGCCGAATAAAAAATATAACCATGTATAAAAATATTTATTTATTTATTGTAATAGATTTGAGGAACATTTGTCGCGATGAATGACGAAAACAGAGAGTGTGATAGAAAAATTGATCATATAAGGACGCGCGCTTTTTAGGCGCGCGCTTTGTGTATCGAGACTCGACCGCCATTGATCATCGTTATATTTGCCGTATCATTGTAATACGAGATTTATTGTAACCGCAATAAAAGACCCAGAAGAAACACGGCGTGTTTAATCAAAGCCCAAAATATCACAACAAGCAATATTAACAGTTTTAATAATTATAATATTAGAGCATTTTGTAAAATGCGTAGACCAATGAAAAATATTAACAAATGCTTAAGGCGCAGTAATTTGAGACCAAAGTTGGATAAGGGAGTATTTTTATGTTACTTAATAAATTATAAACAATAGCGACTGATAACGAAAAGTACATGAAGAAATGAGTTTTGGGGGAGGGAGTGAGAAATGAGAAATGAAAACTTGGCAACATAGATCTGGGTTCAAATAATCAATTTCTCTTCTTAATTAAATTTTAAATAGAAAATATATTTTTAACTTTGGGTGTAATGTTCACAGTATCAGAGATATACGACATCAAAGATTGCATTTTTATCAATATTTCTAGATTATTTTTTTGTAAAACGTTAGACTATAACGAAAGTAATCTAATCAAATATAAAAAGGTTATGACATATTTTTTTGACTTGGAATAACGCGAATAAATTTTTGATATTCCATGTAAATTACTAAAAAGATAATCCAAGATTTTAGGGAAAATAACCCAGAAATATTTTTAAAAAATGCTAATATATATCTCGCTTATCCCCGTAAGTGACGATATTTCGCGCAAAGTGTAAAGAATATTTTCTATTCAAAATTGAATAACGAAGACTCCCCCGAAGTTTTTGTAACTAGCTAAGAGACACCCTATATAAGTATTCTTCAACATACCTTATACTGGGAGTCTCATAACAGGTCGGCAGGGCAGCTGAAGAGGCTCAGCTCATGATTGGCGCAGACATAGAACTTGTTGCTGTCGGTCTCGTGGGGAGAGAACACATTGTTCACGGGGCAGTACTGTGAGTTAAATAAACACAATGAGTATTAAAAATGATTAAAAGTCGGTTAATAAACATATATCATATGTGGGGTATAAAAGCAAAGGCAGCAATATCAAAAACATTAAAAAAATGTTTTGAATACAGTCACCGAGGATTACGAATTTAAAATGTAATAAATTCTAGATTTCATGTATCTATCCTTTCAAAAATCAATGTCTGTCTGTTCTCAATACAAATTTACACCGTTTGTCCGATTCGAGTCAAAATTTACATACTTATGCTTTAGGACCCGGCGGGTAACATATGCGACATTTCCCTCCTATTCTTTTATTCCTTCCCTTCCCTGATATATTTTCAATGCAAATCTGTACAGTTTGACCGATCGGACTCAAAATTTGGAAACTTATTCTTAAGGTCTCGGCGGGTAACATATGCGACATTTCCCTCCTATTCTTTTAATCCTTCCCCTCCCCTGATATATTTTCAATGCAAATCTGTACAGTTTGACCGATCGGACTCAAAATTTGGAAACTTATTCTTAAGGTCTCGGCGGGAAACATATGCGACATTTCCCTCCTATTCTTTTAATCCTTCCCCTCCCCTGATATATTTTCAATGCAAATCTGTACAGTTTGACCGATCGGACTCAAAATTTGGAAACTTATTCTTAAGGTCTCGGCGGGTAACATATGCGACATTTCCCTCCTATTCTTTTAATCCTTCCCCTCCCCTGATATATTTTCAATGCAAATCTGTACAGTTTGACCGATCGGACTCAAAATTTGGAAACTTATTCTTAAGGTCTCGGCGGGTAACATATGCGACATTTCCCTCCTATTCTTTTAATCCTTCCCCTCCCTGATATATTTTCAATGCAAATCTGTACAGTTTGACCGATCGGACTCAAAATTTGGAAACTTATTCTTAAGGTCTCGGCGGGTAACATATGCGACATTTCCCTCCTATTCTTTTAATCCTTCCCCTCCCCTGATATATTTTCAATGCGAATCTGTACAGTTTGACCGATCGGACTCAAAATTTGGAAACTTATTTTTAAGGACTCGGCGGGTAACATAGGCAACATTTTCCCCTATTTTCTTACTTCCCTTCCCCTCCCCCTGACACATTTTCGTTGAAAATCTGCAAAACCTGCAAATCTATACCGTTCGAATCAAAACTTTGTTTCCTGCTAGAAATTTATTTCCAGCTAGTTTTCTATAAATTTATAGGCTTTGTTACCCAAAAAATTTCAAATTCAGTACATAATAAATTAGTAATCCTCGAGGACTGCATTTTTTTTGTATATTGCTGCCTTTGAAGGCCGTACATGTTCTTTGCCAGTTTACCAACTTAAAGGTATTGATACTCCCCCATTTGTAGGGCACGTTTATATATTACATTATATATACATTATGAATACGAAAAAAATGTCTGTAGTATATTGAATACAGCCTGTATTTAATATACTCTCACTTTGCGGTTTGACATATAAGATTAAAAAACCAAGTCACTTAAACTAAGTTATTTAAACTAACAGTTAGTACTGCCCTGATGAAGCTTGAGTTGAGCGAAACCTGTTGGCGTGGTATTTAATTAAACCCGTGGTTTATATACAGAGTGATTTTGTTTTTTAATACACATAAATCACAGTAATGGCCATGGTATTGGCTCTTTTGAAAATAAAATTTTAAAACATTAGTATTTAAATATGATTAAATTATACTACAATTTTCCAAATCAATTTGCACAGTTTGTTAGCCCTGTTTTCGCGTAAATCTTTTCATAGTAAAATGGCAACTCAAATTGAGCACAAATCAACTATCAATTGTGAAATTGACTGTCGCTGGAGAAGGTGGTTGCCAATTTGAAAAATAAACCTAAAAACACTTTATATTTAAAAACGTATGGTGTAAAAGCATCAAACACGGCGGGAAACTCAGTCACCGTATTAATAAGAACCAATCAAAAAGATTTATATGTATACTACTAAAAAAATGCTTACTTTTTCACGTGCCTCTTCATGAGCTGATGATACAACCAGACCGATCAAAAGGAAGCTGAATACGGCTGAAAATAAAATAAAAGTAACTATTATTTGCAAGGAAAGTCTAAAGACTAATTATTTCATTCTAAGATATCAGATATTCCCTATAATTTCTTTATGCGTATAAATTAAATTATTTCATTATTTAATACATAGAATTATTTGCTTCGTTTTATTATCATTAACAGTTTTATTTATTATTGAGATGTTTACTGATACGTACAATGATGAAAAATTACTTTTCGTTTTTATGGTTGAATATTACTTTATACTAAGGCCTCGGGTACGATACAAGCGGCGAGCGGCAGAGCTTCAGAGCGTCAATGCGCCCGAGTAGTGGGGAATGCATTGACAGCAGAGCAGTGAGCTTAGTTATCGTGGTCGTAGTATATTATTTAATAGCGAATATTAAAAGATTATTTTTTAATACTTTTATAAAGGGTGTAACAGACAAAGCTCGTCCATAATACTTTACAGGTGGGTTCCTGCCGTGATTATGAATAAAAAATGTTCAAGTAACCACGATCAAGCAATATCAATAGTTAAGGGGATATGACATCAAATAATGCATTTTTTTTTATATTTCGTATTTTTTTTGCAAAACGTTAGACTATTATTACAGTTACTTAAATCTTCTATGAAAAATTCATTCCTTTTAATACAAGTCAAATAAAAGGATAAAAATCTTCCAATTCCAATTTGTTTTTTTTAAGGGTTTTTCTTATTTTATTTAACTTGTATTGAAACGAACGATTTTTCGTAATGGTACTTAGAAGTGTAAAAAATAAGTAAGAATTATTGAAAAAAAAAAGATATTGCATAACTCCATAACTATTGCTATTAAAGTCATGGTTGCTTGAACATTTTCGAATCACAATCACGGCAGGAATCCACCTATAAAGTAAGGTGGACTTGCTCTGTTACTCCTGCATATGGCTGAGTGACGAGTTTAAATTAATGTTTTGAATGTGTTGACTAGACGAGACCACCTAAAAATAAAACTAAATTGTTTGGGTAACTACTAATGAGAATAAATTAAATATTTTTGTCAAAAAATTATACTCGATGAGCGAATTATCAAAAAAATATTTTATGCATATAGTCATTTACACGGATATAAAATATATTATTTTTTATAATAATTTGATAAAATTTGTAAAGGAATAAAATTTTTGTCAACTCTTACCGAACATGTTTTCTGTAGTAGCACAGATTTTTTTTGCAATTTGTATTATACAGTGCCGTTAAATAACTGATACAAATAACTCTGATAAGTCTTCGTATATATACAGTAAAATTGTTACTTATCATTTTTTCCAAGTATTCAAGGAATTGCCTAAACGACATCCGTGATAACAATCACAGAATCTATATCTATTTAATAATGGCAGGAAACAAATGTTAGTAAATAATACAAAAAAAAGTGATAAAGTGATACTGATATCTTGATTAAATGAGATTAGATTAATTTTTTTTTGGGAAACCTGGCCAGAGCCATCAAGTCTGAAAAAAGACTCGATTCAGACATATTGTGATCTCACCAGGAATCGAAACCGGGACCGCTGAAATGAGAAGCCAGTGTCATGCCCACCGGATATGCACGGTACGTACCTTTAAATCTGACAAGCGCTCAAATATTATCAAATTATTTAAAAAATAGTAAAAAGCAAGTATATGTTGTACGTACAGAAAAACAAAAATAAAAATTAATGAATCTAATTAACTCTTAAAAGACTGTGCTAAAAAATACCTTCGGGAACGGTGGTGTAACACAGTGTTACATGATTAAAAATCGACATAGTTTTTAATGTGTAGTAAAAAAAAATATTTTCAACACAGAAAAGACTTATTAAATATCCCTTTATATAATTATGTAAGATGAACATACATATTTGCATTATTTTAGTAAATTATAAAATCATGGCATATAGAATTTGCGTGCGCCCACGCCGACGTATCATTACCAAATAAATTCAACGACGCGGCGACTACAGTTCATCTTTGTCTAATGTTATGCGACTTGACCGTGCTCTTTCGATATTTTTTCTCTTTCACCGAAACCCAAGCAACTGCCATCTCTGTCCTACATGAAATATGGGTATTGCAGTGCTCTTTCTTGTTCGATTTAACTGTGACGTGAAATATTCTGCACTCTTTTACACACTGGCCGAAAATACGAGAGTAATGAATAAATATTTATTAATTAAAAAATACGTACATTCGTAATTTAACGTTTAATGTAGTCATTTGTGTGAAAATGTTTATTCGATTACAAAAAAATGTGACGTTTTAGTTTTCGTAAATAAGGTAGATATTTCATATTTTCTATGATATGTAGACCTACGTTATACCACCAACACACATGAATTAAGTGATAATTATCTAATTTTAATTCAATTTTTACTTTAAAGTTGTACTGTACGCACAATATTGGGTTATTTTTCACCAGTAGTTTCGGGAAGTGCAGTTCTTCTATTCCTGTCCATTTCCTGAACTGATAATAATAATAAGATAATAGCTACAATATACACTTCTAGATGGTAACGACAGCTGTTTCCAAAACCAGTAGAGAAAAATTATCTTAAATTGTGTGTGTGTAGTACCTACAAAGTTTAAATAAAAATTGTATTTTGAATTAGATTATAAAAACATTATATTTTTATGTACATATTCGCTTACTGTCTACCTTGATTTTTTGTTATTTATCAACCATTAAGTAGTACAATACATATTACTGGTATTAGTATCCAAAATAAACCATTATCCACAGTTTTAATATGAAGAATAATGAATTTCCTAGTCATAGTGCGTTGAATTAGTTCAGTCCATTTAATTTTCAAAATCATACTCACATTCAAAATCAAATTCAAAATCATGAGTTTATGATTAAGTGATGTTTCCATAAACCTTTACCTTTGTATTTGTTGTGGAAAATTGATAACCTTCAAACATACTACGTTGGTAGCATACGTAACTATACAGATTATTTTATATGAATTAAAAATTTGTGTAATCCCCGAGATAAAAAATATTTCGTTGCGTTTCCCAATTTCGTGTTATCAAGAGTCAAATAAAGTCAAATTAAATTAATTTTGTATTTTTTAAACTGATAAAAATGTGTATATTTTAGAATATCAATTAAGGTATTTTTTAAAACAATTGTGTATAAAACATATTGGTCTTGTGGTTAAGACTTACGCCTCGTGATCCAAAGGTCGCGGGTTCGAATCTCACTCTAGTCCAGCAATTTAGTCCTATTTTCATAGCAAAAGCATTTAGCTTAGTTTTAAAATAGTAAGAATATTGATGTGACACGTATTCCGTGTTCGCATCTCTATTTAAAAAAAAACAAGTGCCGTATGACAATTCGTTTAGGTTTTTTACGTAATTTTTTTTTCGTAAAGTATATTTATTTTCTTATTAAGTTATTTTATAATTGAACTAAAATATTTATTATAAGAACAAGCTTAGGGTGAGTATGTTTATAACCATGAAAATATATGATTTAGGTTTTTTAGTATAAAAATATACATCTCTCGTCACTTTAAACTTATTTTTTAATCTTAATACAAATTTTAAAAAAAAATATTGAAATAACATATGTAAGTATATTATATATATTAATATATAATACATAAAAGTATATACATTCATATTATATGATCGTTTGTTGCTTATGAATTTTTAAAAAAAATATTTTTTTCCAATCAATCATTTAATTTTCATTTTAAACAGTTCATTGAAAATAAAGCAAATAAATATTATCTTATTTTGAAATCACAATATACAAAATTGATAGAGTGTATGTATTTCTATTGTATGCTGTATGAAAAATGTGTGAATATTTTATGTATACATACAGTAAAATACATAGTTAACTTTAAGTAATACTGCGCACAGAATTAAAACTTCCCAAGTAAATAGACATTGATCACGTCTTTTACTAATATAAATAATAATCGTTGCACGATTATGAATGATAATGACGTTGAACTTCGATTGCAAGAGAATTAACGCTACAGGAAATTGCCAAATGTAATCCAATCACTTGATTATATTGATAACATGTTTACATAGAGTGATACGGATCTTAACTCATTTAAAAATCTTATTTGCGCAATATTTTTTTAAATTTTCTTCTGTACGTGTGACGATGTTATTTTCAACCTCCTGTCAGACTGCAGTGATATTTTACATTTTCTTCTGTACGTGTGGTGTTTTTTTTTTTGTACGTGTGGCGATATATTTTCAACCTCCTGTCAGACTGCAGTGATATTTTAAATTTTCGTCTGCACGTGTGGCGATGTTATTTTCAACCTCCTGTCAGACTGCAGTGATATTTTAAATTTTCTTCTGCACTTGTGGCGATGTTATTTTCAACCTCCTGTCAGACTGCAGTGATATTTTAAATTTTCGTCTGCACTTGTGGCGATGTTATTTTCAACCTCCTGTCAGACTGCAGTGATATTTTAAATTTTCGTCTGCACGTGTGGCGATATTATTCTCACCCTTCTGTCAGCCTGCAATGATATTTTTACAGAAATCATAATTTTAATAAAAAATAATGATTTATGGAATTTCAAACCCTTCTCTCAGTACAGGTCTAAAAAATCTGGAAATACTTGAAATTAGGAAAAATGTTAACATTAATTCAAATACAATAAATACACAGACAAAATTTTTGCATAACCCACTATTGAATACTTTTCCACTTAAGATTCCATCCTCTCCAGATAACATTCCATAATAATTAACACCTCTGACCCCCCACCACTCACCATCCCCTTCATCGTAACACATTTGCATGGTTTAACTTCTTCAATTTTAGTAAACGAACAATCCTAAGGAAGGGAACATTGTTCTCGAAACATTTAGATTGTATAACATTTAGATTGTATTGGGGAAAACAAAGTGATTTGTGTTTTTATTTTAATTTATTTTTAGTTTTGAAATTATGTTTTGCAATTATGAATCATGTTTTTGAATCAGTCACGTGTTTTTTCTGTGTATAGTTTGGACATTGGAATATTAAATGAATGAACCGTGAAAACCTAAGGACATTTTTAAGTCACGTGTTATTGTACTTCTTGTGTGTGTGAAGTTTTTTAAAAGGGGTTTATGATTCACAATATATATGGCTATTATCCGTTAAAAATGACGTACTTTTATTATGTATTATGGTCACCGGTTAAGGCTGTGAGAGCGACGCTATCTAGAATAGCGTAGCGTCTTGATAGCGTAGGTGATCAACATTTTTAAATAGAGGATTGTGTTTTTTTTTGTTCCTTATACCCCATTATTATTTGAGCCATCTGGTAGCGTTAGTGACAGATACTGTTATGCAGAGAATTATTTTTGTTGTTGATGCGTAACATCTTTACGCTCGGTATATGGGACTGATTTCGTGAATGCAACGGCTGAAACGTGTGACAGGAAGTTTCGATTTTGAATTTGTTTATCTTATTTGGTAAATACAACATTGACATTAAGCGTCCGAAGGAAATGTTAAATTTATTTATTTATTTAGAGTATCCACAAGTTACAATAAATCAAAGAAACATCTTGAAATATCCTACTGGAGCTCAATTACAAACGACTCAATATATCAATGTAATTTCAGATCTTAACGCTAATCTAAACAATTATATAATAAATAAAACAAGAGAAAAGTGAAATAAACAATGTGTGACAACAGGAATAAACAAAGTATGAAAACAGTAATAAAAGCAATAAATCAAGAGGAAAGTAAAATAAACAAAGTATGAAAATAGTAATATAAGCAATAAATCAAGAGAAAAAAGAAATAAACAAAGTATAAAAACAATTTTTAAATTACTTTTTAAAACAAAACTAGTTTTTAAAACAACATCTTTTAGAACAACACTCTCCTAAACATCGCATTCTTAATAATACTTGAATTCGCATTCAAAATATCAAATTCGATAAATTAGGATAATGTTGAATTTAGATTTATGATTTCTCAGAATAACTTTAAATTAGAAAAAACCGTTCGATAAAATAACGTAGGCACAAAATATTTGATCGATTCTGATAAAAAAATAATTGTTAACGATTTTTATCCTATATGAAGTGATTTAATAATACCTGTTAAGGAAACATGTAAATAAAATCAGCTGTTCATTTGTGATACACTTTTCAAATATAAGTCTGCATTATGTGATGTATATTCACACGTACGTTGAATGGTAGCTGCCATTTTTTTTGCGTTCCAAACCACTGTTTTTCACAAGATTTTAAAGGTTTTCTCTGAGAGTATGAATAAATGAATTATTTTGAAATTGTTGATGTTTAATATGTTTATGCTTGGTTCACGGGAAGCCGCAGATTTTTTACTGACTCATCAAAACTGCTGTAAGCAGTCAGTAAGACTCAGTGAAAAATTCTTATTATTCACGTTGCTGAGCGTTACTGAGAAATGAATGAAGCGTTACTGAGAAAAGATGTTACACATCATTTGCGACTATTGCAAGACTCGCTCAACTTTTTTGTACCTCATTTAACATACCTCATCATTATTTGTGCCATCTGGTAGCGTTAGTGACGGACATTGTGACAGAGAATAACATATTATGATAAATGTATATGCGATATGGTAATGGATGCACTTGTTATTTTTGATTTTAATTAAACTGAAATATTAAAAAAAATCTAATTCAGAGTACTTTATTAAAAAAACATAAAGTCGAGTAGTATAAAGAATAGCTTTGTGGTCTTGTGTTTGGGACTCTCGCCTGGTGATCCATTGTGGGTTCGAATCTCACCCCAGACCAGCAAAGTAGTCCTATTTTTGTAGCACAAGCGTTTAGTTTAGTTTGAAAATAGTAAGAATATTGATGTAACACGTATTCCATGTACACATCTCTATTTTTTTAATTAAAAAAAAATGTTTTAATTTTATTTATTAACAATTTTGAAATCATAATATTGGAGATCAGCTATTGGATACGTAGTTGCGGACTTACTACATTCGAATTAATTATTATTGGGGATGGAGATAACATGACGTGTTTGACCCCTTAATTCTTACAGTAGCTCATCTTCCTGTATCTCCTTCTCCACTCTGTTCTCTCATCACACCAGCTTGTAAACCGTTGAGGTCGTTGAAGTGACTCTTCTGCACTTATTAAAAAAATACAGATGAAAAATTCCTACTAAAGGTAATTGAAGACTTTTTTTTCTCATTAAAACATATTCATCCACACATACCGAAAAAAATATATAATCTAAATATAATAATCCTTTTCACTTCACTAAACATACAATATCTACATGCAGTTGTGATATTTATAATATTTATATTTATACAGATCGTTCGTAAATCGGATAGTTTTGAAAATAGGATAGCTATTGTTCCAAAATGAAGGCAATCCTCGGTGTCTGAGAAATTCTAAGCCTTTGTCTCCAGCACCACATTTCAAAGGTTTATTTTCTCTATTCTCTTTATTAATTAATGTTCTCTCACTTGCTCTCAATGTCCATGTTCCACTTCACAGAAGGATCATAACGTTGTGTATGTCTCAAACTGATGATAGTGAACATACATAATTTTTCATACAATACCAAATTATTTGTTGAGAACTTGTTTCGTGGCGCTGTTAAAGGGTTACAAGTACTATCGCTATCATACATAATTTTGGCCCATTCATTTAAAATTGGCTTATGATAAGATGCCAAATATGTTATAAATACAGTGGTTGGTCACAATTCTTTATGTAAATTATTTTAAACGACGGTGAACCTTCATAAGTATCTATCACGAAGACAAAAATGTTGGGTAAGAATTCTATTATTTTACTTATTTAAATTAAAATATCTTATAATGCTCAAGTTAACTTTATATTAATTATCATATTAATAAATATATTCAGTACATTTTGTATATTCAAACCATATTGTAAAACTTATTTTAATATCCATTTTATGCATACCTATTATTTTATAATAGTATAATGTAAAATATATCACTCAAAAATTTCTAATTCATCTTAAAACTAGAGATAAATCAAAAGTGTTTTAAAATTACGTTTATTACAATAGAAGAATAAACATTGAAATTAGTCAAGTTAAATATTATTAAATGCAAATTCTTTCAAATCTGTTTTCACATTAATTCTTAATTCTTTTTTTTAATTGGTTGAGCAACTTTGTAGATTGATATTAATTTTTTTTATTATTTGTTTTAATCTACTTATATATTTATTTATTACACCCATATGTTTCGGAAAATTTTTTTCATCGTCAAGGTGTTTTATATATGTCAAAATATCAAAATAAACGATGTATTTTGTTTTGGTTGATTTTTAATAATATTTTGTTTACTTTTACATGCTTTACTAATTTATGATAATTCCAAATTATTCAATTTAGACCAAAATTATTCATGTCGAATATAGAAAGTCCTAAATCTTTATCAAAACCGTGATCATTTCCTAATAAATGATTTGCTTATTCAGGAAAACCATGATTATAATAATAATTATTATTATTATAAAATTCTTTATTCAACTCCCATATAATTCATTTTTGTTTTTGTTTATATCTTTACATCGAATTTTAATTTTTAATATGTGATTTATTATGATGAAGGATCACTGGTTCCAAAAAATGTTAACATTTCAACAAATAGTGGTTTATTCGATAATTTAATTTTAATCATCTTCAAAAATATTTCTAGCCAAAGTCAGCTTCCTGTTGATCGCTCTGATCGTTGCGTCAGCTCAGGGACAAATGCCTACGGGAAAGGTAACATAAAATTTTAATACTAATGTACTTTAATTTAATTACTTATTGTATTAATTAGGGTTGTGTGCATTTAAATGCCAGTATAGTCGTTGGACCTATCCGCGTTGGACGCTTCATACATTGTATTGGCAGACAAATGGCGCATCGCGTATAATATTCGATATCAGAATTCGCTAAGTATAGAAGTACTAATATGATTTTCAGTTTTTTTTTGTGAATCTGAATACTTACATCGTCTATAAAATTAATTTTATTTTAAGTACATATTTATTTGAACTTAGAACCAGTTTATAAGACGTTGGTATACATTACGCAAATCCAAATCAGTGGTGTTTTTGACCTGTATGTTGACTTTGTATTAACTTAATGTAGGAATTATTTTTTGAATAATGGATCCTTTTTTTAAAATATACATTAGCTGCTGTAACCCGTCAAATATGACGGTACTTTTGCATGTCGGTTCCTAAGGAATAAGTATTTTTTTTATGATATTTTAATTATTTTTATGAAAAAAATAAGTCAAAAATATTGAAAAAAAATGCAAACTTTGATATTGCATATCTCCATAACTATGGTTGCTTGAGCATTTTACACTCATAACATAGTCAGGAATCTACCTGCCAAGTTTCTGCTGCTAGCTCAGGTACACCCTGTATATAAATGTATGCATATATAAAATAACCAATATTAATTTACATTTTGTACCTATTTAACTCGCAGTACTGCCCCGTGAACGATGTCTTCCATCCACATGAGACAGACAGCAGCATGTTTTATATCTGCGTCGAGAATGAGCTGAAACTCCTCTACTGTCCTGCTAACCTGGTGTGGAACCCAAAATACAAAGTATGGTGTAGTATATTATGTACATGTCAACACGACTCTCAAATCTCTTCCCGGTTCCCGGCTGGAACCCACCGTTTGTTTTATCGTTTTAAATAAGGAATAACAAAACACGAAATGAAATTACAAGTTGAGCGACCAAGGGGAAAATTCTTTAAAAAAAGCGACCAAAATGAATAAATATTAAAAAACCGGTACGAAGCTACGTATTACTGGTTCGAATAATGCTAATAAAATACTCTCTGACCAACTGATCCGAACAATAACTAAAAATGGTGCCGCTTTTCTGAAAATCTTCCCTTTTTTTTTCACTTCTTGACCTTATTTTTGTAAAACAAAATATAAAAAACATTTCACCATTCAAAATTTTCAATATTTAAACTATAAATTGTCGAGTTCTTACTCGCATAAAATAATAAAGAAAACACACAATTTTATTCAATAAGTAGGTACTTAATATAAAAACAGTTTTTCATTATACTGCATTGCAAAATTATTTGATAAATATTTTGGAGGAAACGAATCTTTAGTTCTGCACTATTAGTTCATGAGAATCAATTTGTTGTACCTACCTACTTTCGGAGGTAACCTGTAATAGTATTGGAGAGGAATCTCCTTGCTAGGAATACATGACGTAAATAGATTCCCTGGACCCAGATTTGAACCGCTTATATTTCTAAAGTGTTCCTTTCGGCCGTAATATGAAAATGGCAATATTAGGATCTTAAGATTGTTATTATCTCAACACTTAATAGACGAAAATAAAATAAAATAAACGATACGTCGCTGTTTGTTTCCTTCAGTTTTTACTTGAGAGAGAAGGAGACAACGCGAACATGTGACGCGAGATACGACGATTATCCATCAAACGTCAAAATACATATACTAGTCCAACGTGACAATGACAATTTTGATGGGAGAAGAAATTAATTATCTTTTTTCTATAAGCTTTTAATGCAGCATTACTACTTATGTATTTCATGTAATTTTAGTCGAAACTTGAGAATTGTGAGGTTACGTTTGCGATAGGTACTTCTGTAATCCGTTTGAAGTTCTGTCAGACCAGAGCGCCTAGATAAGAAGGCACCGGAAAAATCACTTCTAAAGGCATTGCAGACATCAGACACTGCTAGTAAAGGTATCTAATTTGAGAGAGATATGTGAAAATATACAAATCTCTTTATTTGAGTACGACGAACACAAACGTATACCTACGTCTCGTTTATTTTTTTTATTTATTCTCGTTTATTAAATGTTGGGATAGCAATCTTATGATCACTATATTGCTATTTTCGGCTGTTTATTTCATGGCTTAGGTGAATTTGAGCATTGAAACATGTTGCAATAACTATAATGAAAAAATTTGCATTTTTTAAAGATGAATTATAACAGTTTAAGAAAAACGAAACATAAATGTGAAAGAATCATTAAAATATCTCTACAAATGAAAAAAGGACTTGAAATTATATATTATGTCTTTCCATTTCCCAATCGATGTGATGTGTTTTTTATTCCAGAAAATTTTGTATTATTTTCAGACTTGTACCCTGCCACAAACGGGCTCGTCCTGCAAGTCTACAGACCCCACCCCCGCCTGCCTCTTTAATAACGCGCACATGGCGCATCAGTTCGACTGCACCAAGTTCTACATGTGCCCTTGGGGCAAGGCCTACCTGATAAGCTGTCCGGCCAACCTTCACTTCAACCCGAGACTCGGCATCTGCGACTATCCGTACAGGGCTGGCTGTGTCTGCAACAAGTAAATTGTATGACTTTAGCCCTGTCGCGCCCAGATAATTATTTTCAACATATAAAGCAAAAAAGTGTATAAAATATAGATTATTTAACTTAAAAACTTTTGACATGTAATTGACCTTAAATGAAAATAAAAAAACTAACCCATAAAAACCAAGTTTTTATTTTACTCTCTTTCATTGTAAATTAAGTTAAACATCATGTAATAGTTGATTGACTGAAAATGAAACATGTCTAGATAAATATCGATGTCAAAAATCTCTAAAAATTTCTCTTTATTAATTGATTTCTTCCCAAAAACCCGAAGTGTGCTGTCATCTGTGAACCAATGGTCATAAATTTTCAAAATTCGTAGTGAAGTACCTATTAGACCTACCGACGGAGTAATTCAAATTTTAAATATTCCGTGATGTTATCGGGCCGCCGGCGCTGTTGGTAGTAATCAAATTTTTGTAATGATTCCAATTTGAAAAAAACATTCAAATTTATAAAAATACAAAA
Organism: Agrypnia vestita; assembly: GCA_016648135.1. Lineage (NCBI taxonomy): Eukaryota > Metazoa > Arthropoda > Insecta > Trichoptera > Phryganeidae > Agrypnia > Agrypnia vestita. Next base: position 178,581 of record JADDOH010005090.1, read on the forward strand.
TTATACTATAATTTTTATTATTTTTTAGAGATTTTTGACATAGATCTGATAGATCTTCTTCATCGTCGCCACGAGTCTGCTTGCAAAGTTTCAGCTCGATTGGATCACGGGAAAAGGGTTAAAAATCGATCCAAAAAATTTTCGTTAAGAAAACAAGCAAGCAGACGCCACGAGTTAAAAGAAAGGAAGTAAAAAAATGAAAATAATAAATAATCCATTGCTTTTTCACCGTCTAATTCAAAGTAGGTATGGAGATTGATTGGTTAAAAGTTTTAATCATAATCTAAATGTAATAATTTCATTATGGAGAGAGAGACTTGAACCCCAAACGCGCAGATGGCAGCACGGCAACTGGACGACATCGGCATTATCGCTTTGCCGTGGACCGTCAAAAATTATAACCTCTCAAGATAATGTAGAATTCCTGCCCAAGAAAATGATGTTTTTCCCTCTCAGAAACCACAGAAGAAAAACCAAATACGCCAACAAATACCACTGAAATAAATCTCGGTTATTATCCTTAGCTTCGGCAGTCGAAGCGTTGTCAGCCTCAGATATCATCGTCCTGGCCCTCAGAACAGGTATCTTGAGAAGTTCACCTCCTTCGCGACACAAAATAACACGCGAAGGATTGTCAATCATAAAATCGCGGAATAAATTGTCACAAATATACTGATTTCACTGTTATTTCCATTCATTCATAAACGAAATGTTCACTAGCGAAAAAAACGTGAGTGATTCATTTTTGAACTAGGTGCTGAAGTCAATTGTCACAATAAAGGTACTGATACACATGCTTATATTGAGCATGCTCATTAGTAGGCTCAAAACTAGCATGCCCTAACAACTGTACACACTTGCTTATTATTAGCCTGATTATTTTAAGCATGATTATAAATGTGTTCAAAGCTAACAATCAAACACACATGCTTATTACTGGCATGGACTTGGCTTAGAATAGAGAGGAACTCTAGTTCAAAATTGAAACTTTGCAAACTGAAATAGAAAATTCAAGTGAACCAATAAATCAAAACAGCACATCCATCCAGCTCATTCCAAACGAACATTTTTGATTTTAGTTTTTATAATTTTTATGTAAGATTTGAATCATTCATGTCTTTTAATAAAGTTTCATAAACCTTATTTCCTGCTATATTATTTTTACACAGCGGTGACCGAGTATTCCACAGACATTCGTGATTCCCATAAGTCACGAGAAGTAATGTTTTATCATCTCCCTAAAGCATCATATTTGTTTCATCTGTCGCGGACTGGGAAGATTGCATTGATAATCGATACTAGCCGCAAATGACATTAGCATGCTCATAAGCACGCTTGATCCACATGCTCAAAATATACCTTTTCTCATGGTGAATCACATTAGCAAGCTCATAAAACAACCGGCGGTTGATTTTTGAGCGTGCTAGTAATGATCATGCTCACTACTAGCAATGTGCGTACATACATGCCACTAAAAAGCAATGTTTAAAGAAGGGCAATACTGCGCATGCTCACGTGCCACTAATAAGCATGTGTATTAGTGCCTTAATACTTTTTTGGCTGGCTGGCGGGAGATTAGCGCCATCTGCCGTCAGATTTCGCACCAATCAAGCAGCGTCATCGCCGATGCATACGGTAAATCAAATGCATCTTATAGTAAGATTATTGTACTTAATTATTTATTTATTATCTTGAGAGATGTATACCTACAATCAAACCATTCTGCCGCCTTACCAATAATCCTCATTCATTCGTTTATAATTCAACCAAGCAACCCAAGTTATTTTCTTCTATCACTATTCACTATTCTAGACTATCCGGCGTTCTTTTCTTAACTCTTTTTCAATTCGTTCATTCATTCCTTTCTCTATCACAAATGGATTTGTTTCAGATGCGTCGCAGTGATCTCAATGACACTTTGACCAGCGAAGCATTTTAACGCACTCAAAATATTATGAAATCTTTAAGCTTCCAGATAACAATTTTATCTGAAAAGTTATATTGCAGTCGAAGTGTTGAAGGTGATATCGCTCATATATACAAACAAAAGATTTTTTTTATAAACATTGCGCGAGTAAGATTATTAACCCGCGAGAACTGGCGCTAGTAAAAAGAGCGTGTAGAGTATTTTACTCACAAATATTGAATAAATTGTAAAAGTTTTATTTTTTTTCAGGGTTTTTCATATTTTATTTAACTTGTATTGAAACGAATGAATTTTTCGTAATCGATATAAGTTACTGTAATTGTACTTAGACGTGTAAAAAATAAGTAAGAGTTATTGAAAAAAAAACATATTGCATAACTCCATAACTATTGCTATTAAGGTCATGGTTGCTTGAACATTTTCGAATCATAATCACGGCAGGAATCCACCTGTAAAGCAAGGTGGACTTGCTCTGTTACACCTGTATATGGCTGAGTGATGAGTTTAAATTAATGTTTTGAATATGTTGACGAGACGAGACCACCTAAAAATAAAACTAAGTTGTATGGGTACTAACGAGAATAAATTAAATATTTTTGTCAAAAAGTTATACACAAAGATGAGGGAAGTATGAAAAAAATATTTTATGCATACAGTCGTTTATATGTACAGATTATAAATATTAGTTTTTATGAATAAAACATATTATTTTTTATAGTAATTTGATATAATTTAAAGGAATAAAATTTTTGTCAACTCTTACCGAACATGTTTTCAGTTTTAGCACAGATTTTTTTTCCACCAGGAACCTGTATTGTACAATGCCGTAAAATAACTGATACAAATAATTGTGATCAGTCTTCGTATTTATACAGTAAAATTGTTACTTATCATTTTTTCCAAGTATTCAAGGAATCGCCTAAACGATATCCGTGATAATAATCACAAAATCTCTATCTATTTAATAATGGCAGGAAACAAATATTAGGAAATAATACGACAAAAAAAGTGATAGAGTGATATTGATACCTTGATCAAATGAGATTAGATTAATTTTTTTTTGGGAAACCTGGCCAGAACCGTCAAGTTTGAAAAAAGACTCGATACAGATATACTGTGATCTCACCAGGAATCGAAACCGGGACCGCTGAAATGAGAAGCCCGTGTCATGCCCACCGGACATGCATGGTACGTACCTTTAAATCTGACAAGCGCTCAAATATTATAAAATTATTTAATAAATAGTTATAAGCAAGTAAATCTGTTGTAGGTTCAGAAAAACAAAAATAAAAATTAATGAATCTACTTAACTCTTAAAAGACTGTGTAAAAAAATACCTTCGGGAACGGTGGTGTAACACAGTATTACATGATTAAAAATCGACATAGTTTTTAATGTGTTGTGAAAAAATTATTTTCAATACAGAAAATAATTTTAAAGGTCCCTTTATATAATTACGTAAGGTAAACATACATATTTGTATTATTTTAGTAAATTATAAAATCATGGCATATCGAATTTGCGTGCGCTCACGCCGACGTACCATTACCAAATAAATTCAACGACGCGGCGACTACAGTTCGTCTTTGTCTAACGTTATGCGACTTGACCGTGCTCATTCGATATTGTTTTCTCTTTCAATGAAACCCAAGCAACCGCCATCTCTATCCTACATAAAATGTGTGGTATTAACGTGCTCTTTCTTGCTTGATTTAACTGCGACGTGCAATATTCTGCTCTCTTTTATACACTGGCCGAAAATACGAGCGTAATGAATAAATATTTTTAAATTAATAAATACGTACATTCGTAACAGTTAAATTTAGTCATTTTGGTGTGAAAATGTCTATTTGATTACAAAAAATGTGACGCTTTAGTTTTCGTAAATAAGGTAGATATTTCATATTTTGTATGACATGTAGACCTACGTTACACCACCGACACACAGATTCAAGTGATGATTATCTTATTTTAATTCAAATTTTATTTTAACGTTGTACTGTACACACAATATTGGGTTATTTTTCACCAATAGTTTCGAGAAGTGCAGTTCTTCTATTTCTGTCCATTTACTGAACTGATAATAGCTATAATATTATATAATTGTATATGGGAACGACAGCTGTTTCCAAAACCAGTAGATAAAAATTAACTTATATTGTGTGTGAAGTACCTAAAATTTTTAAATAAAAATTGAATTTTGAATTAGATTATAAAAACATTACATTTTTATGTACATATTCGTTTACAGTCTACCTTGATTTTTTGTCATTTATCAACCGTTAAGTAGTACAATACATATTACTGGTATTAGTATCCTAAATAAACCATTTTACACAGTTTTTATATGAAGAATGTTAAGAAATGACGATAAAATTAATTTTATATAAGCAATAATATGTCGATGAAATACAGAATTCAAAACTTATGTCTGTGGTACGGTTTTTTATTTTTACGTATTGTTGAACGTTACGGTTTTTAATAAATCAAATGCATGCGGTTATTCATTGAGATTTGTTAGTAGAGACAATCGTTCATTCGCGGGAATCATAACATTTACAAGATGCTAGAGATTGATTGGCAGATGAATAGAGAAAACAGACACGCATATTGCAGTAAATGTCAACAACAAATAAGAAGAAATCCTACCTTTTAAATTTTAGATGTTGGGCTATGAAACGGAAATGCCTCTTTCTTCCTTCCTGGTCCAACTGCAACTCCTTGTATGCCGAATTAATCATTCAAATGGTAGGTAAATCACACAAGATGCGGACACAAACTCCAGTCGATCGCCGATTGATTAACGATAATATCAAGATGACATAATCCACGGCTGCGGTTTATTCAAATACAAGTGTTTATGGAGGTTTACATGAATATTTCTTGAACAGTGGTTCACAAAACGAACCTAAATTAGCGGCGGTAAGTACATTGAAGGTGACCCACCACATACCCTGGGCTGTTTTATGCGCCGAAGCGTCCATATCAGCCCAACACATTCGCCGCCTGGTTGGCATTATTTTATGCTAAAGCGTCCTCTCCGCCCGGCCTTGCGTCCCAGCATAACAAGAAGCAAGACCAGGCGAGTCGGTCGCGCAAAACCTTCAATGTCCCACGCTAAAAGTCTTTATTTTTAAAAGAGGTTTTACAAAATTACAATAAAAGAACATCTATAATCTAAAAAATACAACATAAGAACACCCGAGGAGACATCGCACGGGACAAAAATAAATCAACACCCCTCCTTGGAGGGAAAGGGACAAAACAAAAATAAAAACATGTAGCACTTGTGCCAGAAAAGGTAAAACCACCGGTATGACACCGATCAGGAGAGACAACGTAAAATTGACAAAATATGATACAAAACAGAAAGATAACATGGTTGTGCAAATAAAATGGAAAATAACGATAGAAAACACAATGAAATTAACAAGAATGTAAAGAGAAAATAGAAGTAATAAACAGAAAAAGTGAAATTGAAAGATTATTAAAAGAAAACAAAGAAAGACCAATGTAGGGCAGCATGGTCAAGGGTACATCAGGACCACTGAGCAGGACCCCTCAGGATTTCCCAACGGGTCACCCAAATTCCCACGAACACTTTAAAAAGTCTGAAGTTATCCTCACAACTCACAAGGTCGGCATTTGTAAGACGCCGACCTGTTCCATGTGGCCCATTTATGCCCTCAATCAAAGCTTCTCTTGCATCCCTCATCAAAGAACAGTCCCATAGGATATGTCCCGGAGTCTGGGCCACACGAGCACAGACGCACCAAGGGTGGGTGGAGAGCCCAAGATCATGTAACTTAGATCTGAACTCTCCATGACCCGACAGCAGCTGTACTGTGTGGTGGTTCAGTGTGGGGAAATACCCTTCGGAATCCTTTCTTTCTTTCACCGCCACCCTCGGGAAGAAGCTGTGGGTCCACCTCCCGGTGGTAGCGGCATCCCATCTTTCTTGCCAAACTTCGATCGTGATCCGTCTAATCCTTCTGTCCAACTCCTGGAACCGCTCGTTTTCCAGGCGCCTGAGAGTCCTACCGAAGTAGTCAGTTTCCAGACCCCGCCTAAGTTTACGGCGCGCGCAGGTCTCCAAAACCTCCAAGTCTGCAGGGAGCACCCCCGCTAGAACCGGGAGGGCCTGACTAGAAACCGTCCGGTAGGCCCCCGTCAGCGCCAGCAACGGAACTCTCTGCCCACTATTCAGAGCTGCAGCGACAACCCTAATCCGGAGCCTATGCGACCAGACCTCGGCTGCATACGTGACCTGAGCCACATAAGTAGCCTTGTAAACTAGTCGCATAGCCGGCGAACGGATGCCCCAGTCCGCAACACTCATCCGCTTCATGGAAGCAAAGAAGACCCCCGCACGGTCGGAGATGATCTTGACATGAGCCAGAAAGGAGCCCGACATGTCAAAGGTCACTCCTAGGTACTTAACTTCTCTTTCAAATTTTACAGTTATTCCATCCACTTTCAAAATCGGATTCCTAACCTGACTCAAGCCACCCTTCATCTTCAGAGCAACCGTTTTCGAAGGCGCCAGAGCTAACTTGTTTCTTTTACACCAGTCAGAAATCATCGTAATTGACCTATTACCCTTTTCCTCTAATTCTCTGTCCAGAAACTAGCAGGAGAGCATCATCCGCGTAGGCTATAGTCGTGCAGTCCACCGGTAGCGGAAGCAGTAACAGGTCGTCAAAGAGGATGTTCCACAGAGTCGGTCCTAGAACCGAACCCTGAGGGCAACCCATGTCCAGAGGCCTGGTGCGGGATAATCCACCATAACTGAGGGTCACGGTACGATCACCGAGGTAACTTTTGATAATGTCAAAGAGATACCCCGGACACTGCCGGACCTTCAGCTTGGTAAGAATCATCTCCCACCAGGCATTATCGAAGGCACCCGATATGTCCAAGAAAATACCTATGACATACTTCTTACAATTATTCTTCACCCAATCACGTGCAAACAACATGGCGTGCTCCGTTGACCTACCCCTGACAAACCCAAACTGCCGGTCACAGGCAGGCGAGAGATTTCTCTCAAGCCTGTTCCGGATCACCGTCTCAAGCACCTTCCCGAAAACAGGAAGGAGTGTGATTGGGCGATACGCACCTGGATCTGATCGAGGTTTGGAGTTCCCCTTGGGTATGATTGAGAGCACACCTCTCTTCCATACGGTAGGAAAAACTCCTACACTAATGCACTTATTCATCACAAACAAGACTTCTTTACTGGCATACCTCCAAACATTCTTCGCTATCGCCCCCGTAATCTTGTCCACACCGGGAGCCTTCTCAGGACCTAGGTTCCTAAAAATGACGCTCAGCTCAGCTCCCGTCACAGGTGGTGGCACTCGAGACTCTAGCAGCATAGAGCTAGTTGGGAGACGGGCCAGGGCACGGACAAGCCGGTGATGGTCCTCCTCCCCTCCAGTCCGCTCCAGAGGCACAAGTTTCTCCAAGAGCCCATCCAGGGTGGAGATCAGACCATCCGTCGTCCTCCCGCTGAGAGTGATCCCGGAAAGGAGAGCAACGGGGTTTCCGACACTCCTCCGGACAAGCCCAGTGATTCGCCAAGGATCGGCATTCCCAATCTCGGTCACCCACTGTTGCCAGTGGACCCGCTTGGCGCTACGGATCGCCGCCGTGTAAGCCGACCTAGCCACACGGAGCTCCTCCACCAGGGTTTGCCGCACCATAGGAGCAGCAAGACTCTAACGAACAACCCCGCAACGCCGATAGGCCCGACGGTAGGCAGCCCGCAGCACTCCCAGGTCAGTAGTCCACCAGCGGGATGAAAAATTTTTCCCCGGGCGAGTGCGACCGATAACGGAGTCGGCCGATCTCACTACAGCCTCGTTTAAGAGCTCACCAACCAGGGTTGGATCTCTTACACTTCTCTCATAAATACCTAATAGTTCCTCATTCAGGGTTGATCCAAAAGCGTCCCACTCCACGTCCCTGGAATTAAGCGTCCATGTGTCTCTTGCGATTCTCGCTGGGACTCGAGAGAGATGAAAAGTGATTAGGCGGTGGTCACACTCAATCGCACCGTCCAACACTCTCCAGTCTTTGACAAGTCCCAGCATATTATTCGTACATAAGGAGAGATCAACGCGACTCTCCCCACCGGCATACCCTGCAAATGTTGGCAGTGAACCTGCCTCGTTGAGGATATTCAGGCCGTAACAAGCGATGAACCCCTCAACGGCGATTCTACGATCGTAGTTATTGTGCTGCCCAGAGTGATCATGCCAGAGGGGAGACCGAGCATTAAAGTCTCCACAAATCAACACATGCTTCCCTTTTAATTCATCCAGGGTACGGGAGAGACCTAGAATGTGAGGGCCCACAGGGTCGCCGTACTTGAAGTAAACCGAGATAAAATATATCTCGATCCCTTCAAGCACGACGGAGGCGCACACTCGATACCCATCGGAGAGGTGTGCCAGGTACAGGGGTTTCAGGCGACTAGTATCGACCAATATACCTGCACCCGGCGACACACCCTCCTCGATCATAACGAGGGGCGCCTCAATCCCGGGAGACCTGCTCTGCCTCGTGTACTGTTCCTGTACCAGAATCATGGTTAAATTAAGTTCACCAATCGCACGCTGCAACTCAAGGGATGCAGCGCGCGATCGGCCAACATTAACCTGGCCGATTTTAATCTCACTAGCCATAGTTGGTAAGTTTCACGCTGAGATCGACCGCGGCCTGCAATGCAGGACACTCCGCGTCGCCCGTGCGATGTTCGGCAGGTTTCTTGAAGCGAGAGCATGTGGCGCATCGCGGAGGGTCGTCTAGTTTTGTGCACGCCTCTTCTTTGTGACCTTGAGTGGCACAATGACGGCACGTATCAACTTTCTGTTTACAAGACTTTGTAATATGCCCATACATATGGCATTTGTAGCACCGTGTAGCACCAATGTAATCACGTACTCGGCATGACTGCCAACCTTCTTTCAGGTATATTCGCCCATCGTCAAGAATAATTTTCCTAACTGCTGGCAAAACGGTGTAAACACAGTTTACACTATCGCCATCACGGCGGCCAAACATGTTTATTCTTTTTGTCGTTTTTTTAAACTCCTCAAAGGATACCTCCGTATTTCCATCGATATTTATGGCATTGAATTCTTGGAGGAAGGTGTTCTCATTTAAGCTTCGAGGCACATCGTAGATGGCCACTCTTGGCAATCTGCCCTTCGGTTCTATCATGACTAATCCCTTGGATTCCAATCTGCTCTTGGCAGCCTTTATGCTAGCCAGATCTGTGTTTGACGAGGTTTCTAGTAAGACCCCCGCTCCTCGGACACGCCTAACCCTGACCAGACGAAAACCGTCATTAGTCGGCTTAAGTGTATCCATAAGAATAGTCTTCGTTGCGTCTGCCGAGGTGCCCTCGGCCTCCTTAGGGTAAATGATAACAGAGGACGGAGTGGGCCCGACCTCTCTCTTTTGTCCTCGAACATTTATTGTTGATGCAACATTGGCGTAAGAAGACTTCAGCGGTGCCTGGGAGGCGCAGCTCATGATCCCCTTCGCTATGTCCTCTCTCAGGATTCCAAATTCATTTAAGTAAGTAAGGCGGTAAGTACAGTATGCGGTTCTTCACTAAATTCAGACAATTAATAGTGATGATGCGGTAGGAATAATTAACTACATGTGTTCGAGTCTATACAGGACAACAGATGTCGCTAGGCGTATTAAAAAGGCGGTGGACGGAGTGAATATTGATTAGGAATGAAGAAAGGATTATAGGGACAGGATTGGTAGGTCTTCTTCATCTTACTGAAGTTCAATTCACCACAACCATCGTTCCTATTCCGCAATATTTTATCACTGGCCAAACCATTCTCCCCACCTTGGAAGCTTTGAGCTTTCAAACAACAAAACAAAAAATAAAATAACAAGAACAATGAAAATAAATATGTGCTTGAATACATGGCTTCACATGCGTTTTTCATATTATTCATTCAAAGCACATTGCTTTGCTAATAAACCTAATACTAATCTAAACTATATTTCCTATACAAATTAAAATTGTGTAGGGAGAGAACAGAGTCTTACTACTGGCCTTTTGAACGTTCCAGACGCAGTTCTCACGACTGCTACCCGGATGACGCCATCAGGTCCAGGAAAAACCTCCTCAATCCTACCCAATGGCCACCGCAATGGTGGCACATCATCTAAATGTATAAGCACAACTGTGCCCACTTGCACAGGATTTTCTGACGTACACCATTTTTATCTTGTTTGTAATGTGTGCAAATACTCCAACCTCCATTTTTTACAAAAAGATTGAACTAGGTTGTCCAAAAAATGTTTACGCATTAATAAATTGGGACACGTAGTTAATACATCTTCTGCAGGAAGAAATTGTAGAGGGGTGGTCATCAGAAAATGAGCGGGTGTCAGAATTTCTAGACTAGGATCTTCTGACATTAAACCCAACGGGCGGCAATACATTATTGCTTCGATTTGCGTAAGTACCGTCATTTATTCCAAATATGTCAGCAATTGCTTTCCAATCACTCTATATAAGTGCGCTTTAAGTGACTTTATTTGGGACTCCCAACAATCCCCAAAATGAGGTGCATTGGGTGGAATCATTTTCCACGTAATTCTTTTCTTGAGAAATTTATCCCTTAATGCGGTTTGCAAAGTGTCGGACATCACCTTACTATATATTTCGTTAAATCGTGCCTTTGCACCAACGAAATTTGTCCCATTGTCAGAATACATATATAATATATGTATTCTAGCACACAGACCCTCGTCGCGAGAGGAAACGTTTAAAAGCGGCTAAAAAACTATCTGTTGAAAGATCAGAGACAAGTTCGACATGAACAGCTCTCGTAGAAAGACAGCTAAAGAGGCATATATACGCTTTCTGAGAACGTTGACCTCGACGTCTAGTTAACGTAGTGTTAATCGGGCCAGCGAAGTCTACACCGATGTGTATAAAAGCTTTAGTAACCTCTTGAACTCTATACGAAGGCAAATCTGCCATTTTAGGGAGCGGATCTTTCGGTTTTATACGGAAATAAGCATTAAATTTTCTTATTCTTGTTCTAATAACATTACGAGCGGAAATTATCCAATATTTTTGTTTAATTAGGGAATTCAGTAAATTTGCTCCAGTGTGGAAATTTTGTTTATGATAATGACCAATTAAAAGATTAACTAAATGATCCGATTTTGGTAGAAGTGCAGGGTGCCTTGCATCAAATGGCAAATCTGAATTTGATAACCTGCCTGCTATGCGGATAAGATCATGTTTTTTCTACAAATAGAAATTTTTTCTACAAATCGCTAAATACGTATATGTTATTTATAGAGTAAAGCGGGTTAAAAGCATCATATACAAATCTTACTAATTTAGAGAGTAATAAGGCTGCGCACAGCTCTAAGCGAGCTAATGATACAGTATTTAATGGGGCGACCTTTGATTTGGAACATACCAAATTGATGGATGTGTTACCTTGAGCATTCGTAACGTGTAAATAAATAACACTGCCATATGCTTTTAAGCTTGCGTCACAAAAGGCGACTATATTTACAGTACAACCTGAAACTGCATTTAAGTGACCCCAATCTATATTGGCATTCCATAGTGATGATAAGGAGTTAAACATATAATATTACTGGAGACACCATAACTAAAATATCAAATAATCTTGCTACAACTGACAAGATGTTTTTCTTAGAACATTACTCGATACATGGAGATATTTTAAAGGAAAATACGTCTTCTTCTGGAAGCCACATCAATCCTAGAATTTTAAGATCAGTTTTAGTGTTCGTCAAATTTACTGGATTACAATTCTGAGGTGGTAATTCCGCTAGAAGCTCCTTTGAATTGCTTGAAAATTTAACCAATTCAAAGTCCCCAGCTGCGAAAAATGAAATTAATTCATTTACTAGTTTGATTGCCTCTATTTTCCCAGAACTAGCAGGGACTGACTTTACTAAGTCGTTCATATAAAAATCGGATGTAGCAACAATTGCGGCGTTAGGAAAAGATTGCTGTTCATCGGAAGCAAGTTCACGTATGGTACGCATTGCCAGATACGGACTTGCCTTCAATCCAAATGGAACAGAATTAAATTGAAAGGTGCGAATTTATTCATCAGTATTGAAGCGATATAATATCCTTTGATATTTTTGGTGTTCTTCCGTAACCCCTATTCTCAAATACATTTGTCGTATATCCGCTGTTACTGCCACGGCGAAAAGGCGAAACCTAAGAAGAAGCAAAAACAGATCTTTTTGCATATTAGACCCTACGAATAAAATATCATTAAGTGATAAACCAGAATGGGATTTTGCACTAGCGTCTAACAATATCCTTACCTTTGAAGTAGCTTTATCTTGGCGAATAATTACGTGATGTGGTATATAATATCCATCCTCCACAGGAGATGGAATTTCACGCAAATAATTATTATTTAAATAATCATTAATAACATCATTATAATGTTGACGTAATTCTGGATTACAACTGAATTTACGTTCTAAGGCAATCAAACGCCTTTGTGCGGTTGCAAAGGAACTACCTAACTCATTTGGATTCTTACAAAATGGAAGAGCTAAATATAACGGCCCTGATCATTTCGAGAAATCGTTGAACGATAAATATTTTCACAAGCTATGTCTTCCGGACTTTGAAATTGTTTAATAGGAAATTCTTCCAATGTCCAGAACTTATGAAAGGTATTTTACAATTCTGTTATAGCGCAACAAGATATAGAATTTATATCACTTTGTACAATTTGTGATATTGCGGTTGTAGTTGATTTAAATGCGGTATTTTCAGATGGGTAAGGTATATTACCCATAATTTTATATCCCAATATTGTTTCAATGATTGGTGCTAAATTCGGCACTTCAATTATTCCACCCGTTAAGATATACGGAAATAATTGTGCTCCCAATACAATTTCTATATCACCAGGCATATTCCAACTGCAATCTGCTAAAGGAATGGTCCTTAATTGCGAATACTTTGCTGGATCAATATATTCAGTAGGCAATGTGTCCGTTATACAATCCAAAACCAAATACTGAATCTCATATTCTTGATAAGAAATTCGAGATTTAATCTTAAAAGAGGTATAACCATGTATTGGTCTAAAACTTGTACCTACACCCTTAATCACAGAATTAATCAAATAAGTTATTTTAAAATTTAACCTTTTACAACAAGCAAAGGTAATAAGGTTATTTTGAGATGCAATATCTATTAAACATCTGACAATTTTTTAATTACGCTTCTTAAAATAAGCGTATACTTGAGCGGTAGGCAAAATGACACGTATCTGTGGCAAATTACTGCTTTGAGTACACAGAGTCGTAGAGTTGTTTTGAATTTCGGATGTACTTGGCACTGACTTAATTTTATTGCAAGTATTATTTTTCTTAAAATATTTATTGTCATCAAAGTGTAACATAGTACGATGCCGTTTATCACACTTTTTGCAAGAATTTGTCAAGTGACATGCCTTACTTCCATGGCTATAGCTTAGGCAATTCGCACAGCCATAATTGATTTCACTAAATCAAAGCGGTTTTTTGGCGTAAGTTCTTTAAATTGCTTACACTGATAGAAATGAGAATGCGTGGTTTTACATTGCGAACACTTATTATTAGACGCGGCGTAATTGGTAATAAATGCTTTTGAAATATTATTGTTTGATTTATTTTTGAGAGTATGCGATTTATATGAATTATACGAATTATTATTACTAGATAAACGTTCTAAAAATTTGACCTTTGCCTTTAAAAATTCAAACAACTCAGTCTTTGAGGGGATTGCTTTATCTTTCACGGAAAGTTCAAATTCATTCACAGTGTCTTTATCTAACCTACGAATAGCACAGTTAAAAAATAGAAAGTCCAATATGTCTTCAATTTCCAACTGTTTTAACGCTGAAACAGACGTGGAGAATTTCTCATAAAATTCATTTAAATTACTTGCATTGTTTAATACTGGCTTAGATTCAAATATATTGTTTACATATTGACAGCCTAAATTTCTTTTATCTTGGTAACGCTTGACCAAATTATCCCAAACACTGGAATAGTTTGCGCCTGTGGGAATTATCCCAGATAAAACGCTTAACGCGGTATTTGACAGCTTTCCAATTAAATACTGCATGCGTTGAGAATCATTCAAAGCCTCATTTAGATGTATATTTGTTTTAAAAGATTCATAAAATTTTGGCCAATTCTGTATTTTCCCGTCGAAAGAAGGAATTTCTATAGGAGGTAATTTTATATATATTATGTTTTACAATTATTAATTGCGGCTACTTGCGTTTCAGATAGATTAGGCGTTTTATCCTTATAAATGTTTTTAGTATTTTGTATGGCGGCATACAATTCGTCATATACATTCAGACTATCAAAATTCGGAACGTATGACGGATTTAATTCCATTTCAATATCATTTATCTTCATTACAATTTCAATGAATTTTAGCCTAATTTCCTCGAAAAGTAACGCATTAGATATAAATATGTTAATTGATGATTTACCATTTAATTTAGGTATGCTGTCATAAATGTTTTGAGTGCGAGAAAAGTATGTAGATTTTTCCGCTTCAAGCAGTCTAAGCTGTTTTTCATTATTTTTTCCATGATTATAATCTAATATTAAATCGATGCTGATTTGTTACTTAAATAACAATATAATAAATATTTGTTGTCTATAATCAGTTATCAGTTGATGCCTACACGTACGACACCTATGATTAATTTTTGCACGGCGCTATCAATAAATGTCAATTTTTTAATTATAAATAGTTATAATAATAATCAAATAGATGGCGTCAAATTAAATATGAAATATACTACCTACCCTTTAGGAACAATGAGCATTAAATGAATATATATGTAATAAACTATTAAGATGCTTTAAATTATCAATTTGTATATAAAATAGAGCTAGATTAAATTATTTTATTAGCACTTTGTATTCAAACACAGATTCACTTTAATAATGTTAAATTATATTTAAATGAACGATTATACTCAGACAAATCTCAACTTAATAATCAAATTAGTGGTTCAAAATCCGGCTCGAAGGACCATCTTATGTTGAAGCGGTTTTTAATAAATCAAATGCATGCGGTTATTCATCGAGATTTGTTAGTAGAGACAATCGTTCATTCGTGGGAATCATAACATTTACGAGATGCTAGAGATTGATTGGCAGATGAATAGAGAAAACAGACCCGAATATTGCAGTAAATGTGAACAACAAATAAGAAAAAATCCTACCTTTTATATTCTGGATGTTGGGATAAGAAATGCCTCTTTCTTCCTTCATGGTCCAACTGCAACTTCTTGTATGCCAAATTAATCATTAAAATGCGTAGGTAAAGGATTATAGGGACAGGATTGGTAGGTTTTCAACTTACTGAAGTTCAATTCACAACAACCATCGTCCCTATTCCTCAATATTTTATCACTGGCCAAACCACGTATGTTATTAATTAATAATAAGTAAAAAATGATGTTTACATTTATCTTCTTCAATAAAATATTATTTTTAGTCATGGTCTAGTTTCCTAGTCATAGTGCGTTGAACTAGTTCAGTCCGTTTAATTTTCAAAATCATACATTTGAGATTATGATTAAGTGATGTTTCCATAAACCTTTACCTTTGTATTTTTTGGAAAAATTGGTAACCTTCTAACATACTACGTTGGTAGCATACGTGACTATACAGATTATTTTATATGAATTACAAATTTGTGTAATCCCCGAGATAAAAAATAAGTTTCGTTGCGTTTCCCAATTTCGTCTTATCAAGAGTCAAACAGTCAAATTAAATGAGATTATATTTTTAAAACTGATATAAAATTTCTTGTGTGGCAAAAATATGTATATTTCAGAATATCATTTAATGTTGGATTATTTTTTTTAACAATTGTGTATATAAATTATTGGTCTTGTGGTCTTTCGCCTCGTGATCCAAAGGTCGCGGGTTCAAATCTCACTCCGGACCAGCAATTTAGCCCTATTTTCACAGCACAAGCGTTTAGCGTAATTTGAAAATAGTAAGAATACTAATGTAACACGTATTCCATGTTCACATCTCTATTTTTTTAATTACAAAAAATGTTTTAATTTCATTTATCAATAATTTTGAAATCATACTATTGGAGATCAGCTATTGGATACGTAGTTGCGGACTTACTACATTCGAATTAATTATTATAGGGGAGGGAGATAACATGACGTGTTTTACCCTTTAATTCTTACAAAAGCTCATCTTCCTGTATCTCCTCCACTCTGTTCTCTCATCATCATCTTCTGTACTTATTAAAAAAAATACACATGAAAAATTCCTACTAAACGTAATTGAAGACTTTTTTTCTCATTAAAACATATTCATCCACAAATACCGAAAAAATATATAATCTCGATATGATACTCCTTTTCGCTCCACTAAGCATATAATATCTGCATGATGTAATATTTCTAATATTTCTATTTCTATGTAGCTCGCACGCTAGCCATCGTTCCAAAATGAAGGCAATCCTAGATGTTCGAGGAGTTCTAAGCCTTTGTCTTCAACGCCACATTTCAAAAGTTTTTTTTCTCTGTTCTCTTTATTAATGTTCTCTCACTTGCTCTCAATATCCATGATTCCACTTCACAGAAAGAACTCAACGTTATGTATGTCTCAAAACTGGTAGTAAACATACATAATTATTCATACAATACCAAATTATTTGTTGAGAACTTGTTTCGTGGCGCTGTTAAAGGGTTACAAGTAGTATCGCTATCATACATAATTTTGGCCCATTCATTTAATTATGATAAGATGCCAAAATATTGTATAAATACAGTGGTTGATCACAATTATTTATGTAAATTATTTTACAGACGGTGAACCTTGATAATTATCTATCACGAAAACTAAAATGTTGGGTAAGAATTCTTATTGTTTTAACTTATTTATTATCTACTTATTTAAATTATTTATTTACTTTTTTACTTATTTAATTTATTATTGTTTAATTAATTTAAAATTACTTATTTAAATTAAAATATCTTATAATGCTCAAGTTAACTTTATATTAATTATCATATTAGTAAATATATTCAGTACGTTTTGTATATTCAAACGATATTGTAAAACTTATTTTAATATTCATTTAATGCATACATATTGTAAAACTTATTTTAATATCCATTTTATGCATACCTATTATTTTAAAGTATGTAGTATAATGTAAAATATATTACTCAAAATTTTCTAATTCATCTTTAAACTAGAGATAAATCAAAAGTTTTAGAATTACGTTCATTACAATAGAAGAACAAAAATTGAAATTAAATATTATTAAATGCAAATTCTTTAAAATTTGTTTTCACATTAATTGTTTATTCTTTTTTTTTAATTGGTTGAGCAACTTTTATTAAACACAACTACATGTTTCGGAAAAACCTTTTAATAGATGTCAAAATATCAAAATAAATGATGTCGTTTGTTTTAGTTTTCAAAATTATTCAAAAAATTATTTTTAAATTTTATTGCTGAAGTTCTTTATAGTTAAATTTAATTGATCTTTTAAATATTTTGTTTACTTTTACATGCTTTACTAATTTCTAATGTTTCTAAATTATTCAATTTACTCCAAAATTATTTATGTGTGAAATAGAAAGTCTTAAATCTTTATCAAAACCGTGATCATTTATAAATTATTCACCGTGTTATTATAAAATTCTTTATTCAACTCCCATATAATTCATTTTTGTTTTTGTTTATATCTTTACATCGAGTTTTAATTTTTAATATATGTTTTATTATGATGAAGGATCATTGGTTCCAAAAAATGTTGACATTTCGACAAATAGTGGTTTATTCGATAGTTTAATTTTAATCATATCTTCAAAAATATTTCTAGCCAAAGTCAGCTTCCTTCTGATCGCGCTGATCGTTGCGTCAGCTCAGGGACAAGAAGCCAAGGGAAAGGTAATATAAAATTTTAATACTAATGTGCTTTAATTTAATTACTTATTGTCTTAATTAGGGTCGTGTGCATTAAATGCCAGTATTGTCGTTGGACCTATCCGCGTTGGACGCTTCATACATTGTATTGGCAGACAAATGGCGCATCGCGTATAATATTCGATATCAGAACTCGCTAAGTATAGAAGTACTAATACGATTTTCAGTTTTTTTTTGTGAATCTGAATACTTATATCGTCTATAAAATTAATTTTATTTTAAGTACATATTTATGTGAACTTAGAACCAGTTTATAAGACGTTGGTATACATTACGCAAATCCAAATCAGTGGTGTTTTTGACTTGTATGTAGACTTTGTATTAACTCAAGGTAGGAATTATTTTTTGAATAATGGATCCTTTTTTTAATATACATTAGCTGTAATCCACAACTTCTTACCTGTGTGCGATGAATCCGGCTA
Source organism: Agrypnia vestita (assembly GCA_016648135.1). Taxonomy (NCBI): domain Eukaryota; kingdom Metazoa; phylum Arthropoda; class Insecta; order Trichoptera; family Phryganeidae; genus Agrypnia; species Agrypnia vestita. The sequence goes on from JADDOH010005090.1 coordinate 196,965, forward strand.
TCTTTTCAAATACGATTGGCAGAATATTGACTACTAGTACTTCTAATACTTCTTCTTGCGTATATATTCATCCCAATTATAATAATTTCTTGTCTGTCCGTCCGTCCGTAGTAAATTCATGTAAACTTTAGAGTAAAATTCTTTTTTTTTCTTTTTATATAAATAAATAAACACTTATGCCTTAGAAGCCGACATGTAAAAGTACCGTCATTTTTGACGGGTAACAGCTAGTATAAAATAAAAAACATCAATCATGAAGAAACTATCCCAATTATAATAAATTCTTTTTCTGTCTGTCCGTTCGTCCATCCGTCTGTCTGCCTGTCCCCGTAACTTCGTGTAACGCCCGTATCTTCTTTTTTTTTATATAAATAAATAAATACTTATTCCTTAGGAACCGAATGTCAATATTATATGCATTATTTAATACGACGATGATATTTATTGATTATTGATTAGAAATAACGAAATACCACATTTTGTTCAATCAATTCTATTTTTACTTATAATACATATCGAAATTGAATTATGACACATGACTGACATGACCCTTTGACAGGTGAAACGTATTTAGATCTTTTCTTTATATTATGCACATATTAGCACCCAGATTACATGGAAATGAACGCGAAAAGCATATTTATTATTTTTACGGTTACATCTTACGCCTAAATTGTGAGGTTAAAACACACACATCACCTTATGCGTAGTTACTGTTTCTAAGTTAAATTTTCATATAAACGATGGAGAATATATTTGAAAATTGTGATATCGCTAAATTATGGACTCAGATTACATAGAAATGAACGATCAAATATTGTGGTGCTTTTCTTTGAAGACTTTTGTACACCATCAGAGAGTTTGAAATTTATCCGCTCCGGCAGGCAAAGCCAATGTAGCTGCTTCAGCATTGAGGATATCCGCGAGAACTTTGATGCCTTAAATATAAGCTTCGCCGCAGCATTCATCACTGACTGAAGTCTGTCGAGCTGAGTCCTAGGCTATGCTGCATATATTGAGTTACAATAATCCAGTCGTGAGATGACGCACACACTAATCAGTGACTTTGCAACGCTTTGCTAATTCACGCATATATCGTCATAATCGTAGAACAACGACGCATGTGATTTTTCTCAAGTTTGCAGGAGAGCAGTTTAAAGTTTTATTTACATAAAGACACTTTATGTCTTAGCTCGATAACTACAAAAGATTTTCATTTGAAACTTGGGTTAGTCATTTAAAGTGGATACCTTTAAAACCTTAAATATAGTCAGCGCAGTACAACGACGTTTTTACACATGCTGCATTACACACATTCTACGATCGCAAATCAGAACCGTCGTTATACGAAATATATCGATTAAACTAATGAGAAAAAATACACTTTTTATATACCATTAGATGGCTTCTTTTTTCACTTTTTAACGATCCAAAAAAGTCAATATGGAATTTTTTGTACATCTGTCATTGCTCTACGATCACGACGATATACCACCGATTATTGAATGTTAGATGATCGGCCGTATTTATTTATACAAATTTTATATATTTTAAATTTTTTCCTACGAATTTCTACGAATTACATTTAAGTGATTTGTAGACCTCTTTCTACTTAAGAAAGACAATCGAATTAGTATGTATAAGCCGCGCCGTGTGTTGGTGTTTATCTATACCCGTAAATACCAACACAGTGAAACAACGTTCGTACGAAATGTATATAAATGTATGCATCAATAAAATAATCAATATTAATTTACATTTTGTACCTATTTAACTCGCAGTCCTGCCCCGTGAACGATGTCTTCCATCCACATGAGACCGACAGCAGCATGTTTTATATCTGCGTCAAGAATGAGCTGAAACTCCTCTACTGTCCTGCTAACCTGGTGTGGATCTCAGAATATAATGTAAGGAGTAGTATATATGTACATATTGACTGATCAATGTTTACACGACTCTCAAATCTCTTCCCGGATCCTGGCTAGAACCCACCGATTGTTTTATCGTTCGAAATAAGGAATAACAAAACACGAAATAAAATTATTAGTTGAGCGACCAAAGGGAAAATTCTTTAAAAATGGCGAACCAAAAGGAATAAATATTAAAAAACCGGCACGAAGCTACGTATTACTGATTCGAATAATGTTAATATAATACTCTTTGACCAACTGATCCGAATAATAACTGAAAATGCTGCCGCTTTTCTGAAAATCTTACCCTTTTTCACTTCTTGACATTATTTTTGCAAAACAAAATTTAAAAACATTTCTCCATTCAAAATTTTGAATATTTAAACCATAAATTGTCGAGTTCTTACTCGCATAAAATAATAAAGAAGACACACAATTTTATTCAATAAGTAGGTACAAATTTTACATTAGGACGCTTTGGCAGAAGAAATTAATAAGTGCATAATGAAATAATCTTTTTTCTATAAGCTTTTAATATCGCATTACTATTTATTTGTATTTATTTGTAATGTAATTTTAGTCAAAACTTGAGAATTGTGAGAGTTAGCGATAGGTACTTCGGTAATCCGTTTGAAGCTCTGTCAGACCAGAGCGCCTAGATAAGAAGAAATCACTTCTAAAGGCATTGCAGACATCAGACACCTCCAGTAAAGGTATCTAATTTGAGTACGACGAACACAGACGTATACCTACGTCTCGTTTATTTTTTATTTTTATTCTCGTCTATTTAGTGTTGAGAGCAATCTTATGATCACAATTTTGCTGTTTTCGGAATACGGCCGTTTATTTCATGGCTTAGGTGAATTTGAGCATTGAAACATGTTGCAATAACTATAATGAAGAAATTTTCATTTTTTAAAGATGAATTATAATAGTTTAAGAAAAACGAAACATAAATGTGAAAGAATCATTAAAATATCTGTACAAATGAAAAAGGGACTTGAAATTATATATTATGTCTTTCCACTTCCCAATCGAAGTGATGTGTTTTTTATTCCAGAAAATTTTGTATTATTTTCAGACTTGTTCCCTGCCACAAAGGGCCCCGTCCTGCAAGCCTACAGACCCCATCCCCCCTTGCCATCCCTGGATGGGCATGACCGCGCACCTCGCGCATCAGTCCGACTGCACCAAGTTCTACATCTGCTCTTGGGGCAAGGCCTACCTAAATAGCTGTCCGGCCACCCTTCACTTCAGCCCGAGACTCGGCGTCTGCGACTATCCGTACAGGGCTGGCTGTGTCTGCAATAAGCAAATAATATAACCTTAGCCCTGTCTTGCCCAGATAATTATTTTATACATATAAAGAAAAAAAGTGCATAAAATATAGATTAACTTAAACATTTGACATGTATTTGACCTTAAATGAAAATAAAAAAATGAAAATAATAAATAATCCATTGCTTTTTCACCGTCTATTTCAAAGCAGGTAAGGAGTTGATTGGTTAAAAGTTTTAATCACAATCTAAATATTATAATTTCATTATGGGGAGAGAGACTTGAACCCCAAACGCGCAGATGGCAGCACGGCGACTAGAAAACATCGTCATCATCGTGTTTTCTAGTCGCCGTGGACCGTCAAAAATTATAACCTCTCAAGATAATGCAGAATTCCTGCCCAAGAAAATTATGTTTTTCCATCTCAGAAATCACAGAAGAACACAGAAGAACGCCAACAAATGACCACTCGGTTATTATCCTTAGCTTCGGTAGTCGAAGCGTTGTCAGCTTCAGATACCCTCGTCCTGGCCCTCAAAACAGGTATCTTGAGAAGATCACCTCCTTCGCGTCACGAAATAACACGCGAAGGATTGTCAAGCATAAAATCTCGGAATAAATCGTCACAAATATACTGATTTCATTGTTATTTCCATTCATTCATAAACGAAATGTTGCTTATTTTAAGCATGTTTATAAATGAGCATGCTCAAAGCTAACAATCAAACACACATGCTTATTACTGGCATGCTCTTGTCACAGAATAGAGAGGAACTCTAGTTCAAAATTGAAACTTTGCAAACTGAAATAGAAAATTCATGTGAATCAATAAATCAAAACAGCACATCCATCCAGCTCATTCCATCCGCACATTCTTGATTTTAGTTTTTATAATTTTTATTTTAAGATTTGAATCATTCATGTCTTTTAATAAAGTTTCATAAACATTATTTCTTGCTATATTATTTTTACACAGCGGTGACCGAGTATTCCACAGTGATTCACATAAGTTACGAGAGGTAATGTTTTGTCATATCCCTATTATTAACTATTAAAAAATACGGCAATGGCAGCAATTATTCTGATGTGTCTCGGAAAAAAGTAGAATTGCGGTGCCCCTCAAAACTTGGTTCTGGATCATCTAAAATCAAAAAATCAAAGTTCATTCGTTAGAGAATAATTTTACCCAGGTAAGGCTGGGAGAGTTTTTTGAAATTTCAATTTTTCACTTTAATGGAACACTTTGAGGGGAAAAACGCGATTTTTTTCGAAAAAAATCAGCTAATTTGTTATTAAAAAATAAATGTTTATATTTATATAATAAATATTTGAAAAAAATCTCCAGCGTTACCTCGTAAATTATGTACAGGAATAGTGTTCAAAATTTCAAAAGGATCGGTGCAGTAGTTTTGAAATTATGAGGGGCACCGACTTTGAAAACGTGAGTTGTGGGGAAAACGCTTTAAAGTTTTGAACACTAAAAATCATAGTTCTATAGACATAGAACACTAAAAAACAAGTTCATAAGCAAATTTTATCGGCTTACCTCACACTGAATCATCAATGCCAGAAGCATAAAGGATAGGCTTGATGGCATCCAAAACATCCTCGGGATGAGCACTGTACGTGTGTTTGAACGAATCCAATGCATTAGGGTCGGGTAGGTATAAAAATTTGACAGGCATAAAAATACTCATAACTTCGTCAATTTTGTTCCAATAGACTTAAAATTTTGACAAAATATTCTTAAGATATTATACATTCAGTTAAAAAAAATATCTTACACCTTACACCCCCCTTGATACTTTTTTCTTCACCGCTCGTGGCGCGGACTGGTTGGCGAGAGAGATCAACGCCATCTGCCGTCATATTTCGCACCAATCAAGCAGCGTCATCGCCGATGCATACGGTAAATCAAATGCATCTCATAATGAGTACTAAAGTACTAACTATAATTTCATTTGAATACTTAAGTATAATACAATTATTGTACTTAAGTATTTATTTACTATCTTGAGAGGTATAAACCTACAATCAAACCATTCTGTCGCCTTTCCAATAATTCAACCAAGCAACCCAAGTTCCCTTTTTTCTATCACTATTCACTATTCTAGACTATCCAGCGTTCTTTTCTCAACTCAATTCAATTCGTTCATTCCTTTCTCTATCATAAATGGATTTGTCACAGATGCGCCGCAGCTATCTCAATGACACTTTAACATGCAATGCATTTAAACATACTCAAAACATTCTGAAATCTTTATGCTTCCAGATAACAAATTTATCTGAAAAGTTATATTGCAGACGGATACAGTGTTGAAGGTGATATCGCTCATATATAAAAACAAAAATTTTTTTTTTATAAAAATTGCGCAAGTAAGATTGTTAACCCGCGAAAACGCGCCATTAAAAATCACGTGGGCATTCGCGTGTAGAGCATTTTGCTCACAAATATTAAATTGTGAAAAACGTGCCTAAATCCAAAAAAATCATGATGGATTTTCTAATGAAACACTTTAATTTTGTAATATTTATACTAAATTAACATTTTAAAATACAATGAACTTTCATTTTTATAACAAAAAGAAAAACTCATATTTAGTCAGTCTTCTAGGGCACTCTTAAGAAAATAATGAAAAAATGTAACAAAAATCAACTTTTTAATCAATCTAATTAAGAAAAATTAATCTTCCTCGTTAATACGATTCTTACATATATCACGTAATCACATAATCACATAAAATATGGATCTTCAACATCTTCGTAGTCTCCTTCAACCACGCCAAAATACGTAAATCTTGATCGTTCATCCATGTACAAAAATGTATGTATTTTATATATACTTGACAATATTCACAATGAAATTAATAAACTCGCGCGATGAGCAAATTGCCGCGCGACGGTAACCGGTGAACGAACTACCTCCTGTGAGCGACTGGATGGCACTGTGCAAGGGCACTTTAACGAAAGGGAGGAGGGACGTATAAAACTCAGCTACTGAACGTACGAGACTCGAGAAATCGTTTTTGACAAAATGGCGCGTACTTAAAATTTACCGTGAGCAAAATGCCCATAGCGCAAGTGATCGCGGGTTAAAAGTTAAGATCTTAATCTTTTTATGTAGAACATTCACCAATTATAATCAGTTGACAAGATAAGAAAATGATTTCCGATTCATGTTAATTTCCCTTGCAATTTCAAAACATACGATCAATGGCTTATCTCCTTTTTTATCATACAGGTGAGCCATAAGATTTGAACTTTTTAATTGGATTCTGAGCGGAAACCATGAAAAGAAGCGGCGCGGTGGCGATAACGCACGGAAGTTTGTTTCTTAGAAATTCGGTCGCAATAGATCGATTAAATGAATCGATCGATTGTACGTTGTATCGATCGATGTAAATTGAATTGAATCGTGGCTCAGGATGCAGTAAAAGCGAAGAAAATGTCGCACAAGTCAACGAGTCTCTATGAGAAGAACCGGGCTTGTCTCGCAAGCGTTTTACTTCTATGGCTGCTGTTTCTACCAAAATATTCATTCATAAGCTAATTTTTAAAAAACTTAAACTCTTTACAAAGAATTTGGCCAATGCTGTATATTATTCTGTTCTTATATTACGTGCTTGTTCGTTTATTGGATAAAAATGATGTTTTTATTATTTATGCAAGTAGGAACTTGCAAATATTAATTTTATTTATAAAAAAATTAAATTTTAAAGTGTTTGTAACACAAACAATATTTGTTTTTTTTATTTTGTTTAAAAATTTTAAACATCAAACCGCTATAAAGAGCGGAGATTTTCTAGAAAAGAAGCATTGTTTTAGAATGAATGGTCTAGAGAGATACGGAGCGTCGTGTGATTTTTAGATGTTTTTTGTTTGGAACGCTCGAAAATTTTTCTCTTTGGCTGTGCATAATCAAATTTCCTTCGTGTTTTATCTAATATTAGGTCCTTACATATGAAATTGGCGTTTTGCCTTACTGGCAAATTTGATCTCAAATATCTTCTCTTTGGTTAGGAATTCCAAATCCAAATTTATACAGCTATTTACTCATGTATTTGTGTTTTGAAAATTATAATTCATTTGTTTTTTCCTCAATTGTTTTTTTCTTTGCGTCACTCAGTTTACAAAATGAAAAACTTGAAATATCGCGTTATTTACGAGTACGAGTTCCACCGTGGCACCAGTGCTGCAGAAACGGCTCGAAGGATTAATGATGTGTATGGCGACGGTGCCGCAAAAGAAAACACAGTGCGTTTTTGGTTCCAACGTTTTCGTTCTGGAAATTTCGACCTGCAGAACAAGCCCCGTGGACGGCCGGAGACCAAAGTTGATAATGAAGAATTGAAGGCTATTGTGGAAGCGGATCCATCGCAAACCACATCCGAGTTAGCTGCAGGCTGCGGTGTTAGTGATAAAACTGTTTTAATCCACTTGAAGCAAATTGGTAAGGTGAAAAAGCTTGAAAGGTGGGTACCTCACGAATTGAGTGAAGCAAATCAACAAACGCGCGTTGACTGCTGCGTTGCATTACTCAACCGGCACAATAATGAAGGGATTTTAAATCGAATCATTACCTGTGATGAAAAGTGGATCCTGTACGATAATCGGAAGCGCTCATCGCAATGGCTGAACCCTGCCGAACCAGCCAAACCATGCCCCAAGCGAAAATTGACTCCAAAAAAGTTACTTGTGAGCGTTTGGTGGACTAGTGCTGGTGTCGTTCACTACAGCTTTCTTAAATCTGGCCAGACGATTACGGCAGATGTCTATTGTCAGCAACTGCAAACCATGATGGAAAAGCTAGCTGCTAAACAACCGAGGCTGGTTAATCGCTCTAGGCCACTGCTGCTTCATGATAACGCTAGACCACACACTGCACAACAGACGGCTACCAAATTAGAGGAGCTTCAATTGGAATGTCTAAGAGATCCACCGTACTCTCCGGACCTTGCCCCAACAGATTACCATTTTTTTCGAAATTTGGATAACTTCTTGCAAAGGAAAAAATTCAACTCCGATGGGGCAGTCCAAACCGCCTTCAAAGATTTTATTGATTCCCGTCCGAATGGTTTTTTTAGTAAAGGGATCGATGAACTACCTATGAGATGGCAAAAGTGCATTGATAGCAATGGTACATACTTTGATTAAATAAATATATTATAATAAAAAAAAATCGGCTTTATGTTCCTCCCATACTAAACGCCAATTTCATATGTAAGGACCTAATATAAGTATATTTCTAAAGATGTAATCGCTAGTGAAAGTGATATTTCAAAACTTTGTTTGCTTTTGTGAATTCTCTCGGAAAATTTGAAACAGATAAACGTCATTTCGCAATAAAGAGTCAGCTTATTTAGTCGACAAAGGTGAGGGAATTCGGAGTAATTATTGCAATTTTTCGGCTCAAGTTGAACAGTCTGTTTTCGAAAAAAGATTGTTTTTGGAACTGGAAAGAATAGCTTCTGTGGCATAAAAATCCGATTGGTTCAAGATTTTAGGCCTGGTGATCAGTTTTCAAGAAAAAAATTAGTTGAGACAGTTTCAACAACATTTCACTATCCCATGAAGTTTATTTTCATTTGAGTGGGTAACTTACTAAGCTGAATTGCATATTCTGGAGCTGAGAAAACATCAAAGACCTCTCCTTTCCTAAAAATAGACGATCTGTAAAGAAATCATTTTTCCAATCATGTTCTTTCAGTGAAATATACATTAATTATCATATGACCATTGGTTTTTTATTGTTTTTTGCAAAACTTATAACGCATTTTCTATTAATATTAATTTATTTAGTTAATAATTCGATTAAGATATATTATATGTGTCTCATAGAGGCGAGATTATATTTTTTTATGGGAAAGAAAGTATGGAAGTCTTTGGATTTTCATATGATTGACGTGGAAATGCTGAACGTTACACTGTGTAATGTGATCAATTAAGTCAGCCGTATGATAGGTCATAAGGCCTATGAACACCCAAAGATTTTCATACCTACTTTTCCATAAAAAATATAATAATATACAGTAACGTGATTTTTTTGTGTGGTCGGGAAGGGAAGATGCAGAGAAGCGGAAACTTTTGTAAGAATGTGACGTTATTTATGAGTGTTTTCTCAGAATTCAAGTTAATTTAGATTTCGACTGTTTCATAACTGTTCATTGTCAATCCTTTATGAGGAAACGAGTGAAGTAGTTTCAGTCTGTGCGTTTCAGTCATAATTATTATTTTTATTATTATTTATTATTTCAGTATATATACGCCCATCAGAGCATTTACATAAACATTGGGTAATACATGTCGGTAATGAGAAATATAAAAAGAAAATAAAAAAGTCATATAAAGAAATATAAAATGACATAATAACAGAAATATAAAAAGAGCTCTACAACTAAACTTAAACACAGAATCCATAATTTCATAAATCTATAAATACATCATATTTTTTATAGGATTAGCGATAATTACAGAAATATAAATTAAGAATTTTTTTTTTTATAGGATAAGAATACAAGAAAAGAGTGATAATTACATATATTTGAGGATTATTTTTAGACATAGAGGAAAGTTCATTGTTGATTAAGAATATTGCGAATTGTATGTTTGAATTTATTTAAATTTGTGGAAAAAACGTCTAACTGTTCAAATCTGTTAACAAGTCTGGGAAGCCTTTGAAGTGGTGAATTAAAAAAGTAATTAGTTGTCGCAGCTTCCAAGGCAAACCCTGCGTAATTTCTGGTTACTCGGGATGGAACTCGCAAACAGATTCGTTCCAACAGTTGTGGACAGTCGATGTTCCCGTTAATTATTTTGTGAAAAAAAGACGAGATCAGCTACAATTCTTCTTATTTCCAATTTATCAAGAGAGCAAAATGATCTTAAAAAGTTATAATCAATATGTGTTGATGGTAAATTAAGTTTATAATTGATAAAACGGAGAAATTTATTTTGTGTTCTCTCTAAATGTGACACATGAACAGCATATTGAGGGCTCCATACAACTGAATTTGTTTCTAATACTGGTCTAACCAGACTCTTAAATAATAGTTTAAAAGTTCCAATATTTTTGAAATCTTTACTTAATCTGAGTACGAAACCTAGGGTTCTTAAGCCTCTATCAACTGTGCAATTGATATGTGACACAAGAGAAAACTTATTGTCTACAATTACGCCCAGATCTCTAATTTCATCAACGACACTCAAAGTTATACCATTAATTTTGTAGTCATAGTTTACTATTGTCCGGGTACGGCAGAATCTCAGCATTTGACATTTGGAGATGTTTAAAGAAAGTTTATTTTCTTCACACCATTTCTGTAAAATATCCAGTGCATTCTGCAGAAGTTTGCAGTCGTGTTCCGTATTTATTACTCTATAGAGTTTCATATCATCTGCAAATAGCAAACACCTCACACCGGATAACAAAAGCATGGGGATTACATCATTAATGAATATAATGAACAAAATAGGACCCAGGTAACTCAGCTATTCTAACAATCATTTGTCTGTTATGTAAATAACTCTCGAGCCAAGCTTTAATGTTACCCGAAACTCCCAAGGCATTTAATTTATCAAGTAGAACTCTATGAGAGACTCGATCGAACGCCTTGGAGAAATCTGTATAACAGCAATCTAGCTGGTGAGAATCTTTGAAGGCATCAAAGACATCGGCTTGTAAAGCAAGAAGGTTTGTTAGAGTAGATCTGTTTGGCATAAATCCATGCTGTAGAGGGGATATAATGCTGAATAAGTATTCTTTTATTTTATTTAGCAATAAAAGTTCAAATAGTTTTGGTATTGCAGATTGGATACAAATAGGTCGATAATTCTTAATATCCGAGTGGTTGCCCTTTTTAAAGACTGGAATAATATAACTCGTTTTCCAAATCTCTGGAAAAGTTCCATTTTGTAAAGACAAGTTAAAGATTTTACACAAAATAAATGATAATTCTTTATAACAATTTTTTAGGAAGATGGTTGGTACCTTATCAGGTCCCTGTGTTTTGTTTTCATCCAACGATACCAACCCTTTTTCTACTTCTGATTGGCTAAGAACTACATTAGGAAGGTTTATAGCATCGAATAATTGTGGTTGAACAGACGAATATGATCCCTGTGCAGAATTATCATATACCGACTTAAAAAAATCAGCAAAGAGATCAATCAATAATAGGTATTTTGTTTTGATTGGTGCAAGTTCTGTTTTATACATATATCCATTTCGGTTCTGGTAGTTCAAGAATGGTGAGTGATGGATCACGGGAACATTAGCTTCGAATATACCTCCGAAATCTACATCTAAACGCACGAATGCCTCATTTCTATAAATTCTTCACATTAATATGATGTGAAGAATTTATGAACCCTCGTATTTTTCTTAACCGGCCTCAATCCTGTTGGCCCGTGTTTGAAAGCTTTATACGTGTGATCTAAGTACTCCCAGCAACTGTTAAAAAAAATCATAAAAATAAATCAGTTTTGACGCGTTATGTTTTTAGTAATCATTCTTCTTTTCCAATGCACATCGTATCAAATTTTTTTACTAAACAATAATCTTTTTTATTTTATCTGTATACGATTCACTCCATTTTAGCAACCAATTACTCATCTTATTTGCGTCATCTTTGGATCATGTCGATTTTTTAATAATTCAACTAAATTACTCAGATTTAAAAGCATATATCAACATACTGGGTAATACTAAGTAGGTTTTTTTACTTGATGTACTGAGATTATATCTTTCTTACATTGAAAAATTCTTGTGAGTATGGAAAATCCACGAAAGAAGATACGATTTTTTATACGTGTGAGATGCAGTAGGTATCACCTCTGATTCATGAGTTAATTTGTAGTAAAAATTATAGTAAAAAATATTGTTTCGTATATTTTTTAATACCAGAAGAGGGTTTTTCACATCACAAGAGTAGGTATGTGCCAGGACAACTTCTAGAGAATTTTCTAGAGAAAATTAATTTGGACCTGACAACTACGAGCACAGGTGACTGTTGTCAAATTACTGTGAATCATCAACGCGAATTTGAGGGATGGAAAAAATAATGTTGTATTCTGTTGTGTTTTTGTAGGTATGCTGCCCGGGGCGCGGAAGTGACGAAGGAGGCGAGCGCATAAAACCGGGTGCACTCGGAGGCTCCGGCCTCTTCGATTCCCGGGGTTACACATGCGATAAACAAGCTGTAGGTAGTACGCTCGGTCGGCAACAAAACATATTGTTATAATAAACTGGGTAATTACTAGATCGTGTTTTACTCCACCTGAAACCCCATCACTGCATTCCCAGGCGGGAATACATAACAAATTCAGCTGTCGGATACATCGAAGATAAGTCCTTTATCCACTGATCGATCAAGTATATAGCCGAATTCAGCAAGCCGGAGCACATGTGCCTCCGAAATATGTATCTAAACGTACGAATGCCTCTTGAATCTTCTGCATTATGCCACATGGGACTAGGACCGCAGTAACAATACAGCGCCATCCATCTCTTCACATCTCGTTTCTGGTCAAATCAAATCATCATCTCCATCGTGGTCTTCTTTTTTTCTTTTTACTCCCTTTCTTTTAACTCGTAGCGTCTGCTTGTCTGCCGAAAAAACTTTGGATCAATTTTTAACCCTTTTCCGTGATCTAATCGAGCTGAAACTTTGCAGGCAGACTCGTGGCAATGATAAAAATGATTTATGAAATTTTCGTTAAAAAATTAATAATTATAGTATAAATTGTGGATTTTTCACATTTTTAATGATTTTTTCATACAACTTAGTAATGACTCCGACGCGTCTGTTAGACACGAAACCTGATTAAATAAGAAAGGGAGTATAATAAAAAATTGTTTTTATGGGTTAGTTTTTCTTTTTACTCCCTTTCATTTAACTCGTAGCGTCTGCTTGTCTGCCGAAAAAACATTGAATCGATTTTTAACGCTTTTTCCGTGATCCAATTGAGCTAAAACTTGCAGGCAGACTCAAGGCGACGATAAAAATTATCTAAAAAATTTTCGTTTAAAAATTTAATTATAATATAATTTTGGATTTTTCGATATTATAACGTTTTTTTTTAAATTGGAAACCATACAAATGAGAAAGGAGCACGACACGTGGAGAAGGCACGAAACCTATTTCAACTAGTCTAATTCGAGCCCTGAGTCCGATCAGACGGTTTCGCCGTACGTCCCTATACCAATTATTACGTTTTCAATAATCTATAATTTTTATGGATAATTAATATACATTGAATAGATTTTCCACAATAAATTAAAGCATGAGGAATATGTTGATAGAATATCAAATTGGATATAATACAAATGAGAAAAGGAGTATAATAAAAACTATTTTTTTAAGGGTTAGTTTATTTATATGTTTTTCTCTTTTTGTTTTCTTTATTTAAAATAAATTTCTTTACACCAATAAATACTTATTCCTTAGGAACCAACATGTAAAAGTTCTGTCATTTCAAAAAACAAATACAGTAATCGATTAGCTTTTCAAATAAATAGTATTTATTTGAAATAAGAACAGATAACAGATATTAATAATGATATCAATTTCGCCCGAAGTGTGTGACGTTCCTCCATCATCCGTCACGTGTCAAGTGCAGGAAGTGCTGCAGACGCCGGCGAGGGCGCGGCTTCCGCCCGTCAGCCCGCGGGGACAGCTGTCAGGATAATCGCGACCGCCCTGACTGGCGGCTCGGCCTGATATCGGCAAATGTGGACCGCTCCAAATATTGGAAATTATTTCGCCACAAGTTTCAATTCGCCCCTCGAAAATGTTTCGTTTTGCTCAACAAAATGCTGTCGAAAAAAAATATTGGTTTGCGTATTCTGGGGTATTATTATGTGCTTTTGCGACCTTTCTGACCAATGTTTCGGATCCCATTGCAGGGTCCATCTTCTGTTTATAGTTTCCTGCCGTGTATATGTATATACACGACAGAATATCCCAGAAAACTATACACAGAAGATTCTGAACGGCCGTGAAAACCTAAGAACATTTTTATCAGGGCTGATGTTGGTGTTGTGGTTAAGTGTTGACTAGCAATACCGTGTCGGAGTCATGTGTTGACGTGTGTTGTGTGTATGTTTCATCTATTGTCTGAACACTATCTCGTCGGCTAGAAAGGTCGTAAATACACGGCATAATACTCCAGAAGACACAAACCAGAAGATTCTGAGTGGCCGTGAAAACCTAAGAACATTCTTATTTATAAATATATTTATAATGACAGTAAAACTGAAACATAAATCTCCCTGGTATGCAATTGAATACCCGTATAAAAGGGGAATTACTAGCCCTACTGAGAAGTCAATGAGGTCAATCTTTTTCATGTAAGTACATATTTTTTCTTTAAATTCCATGTTAAGAATGTGTAAATAAAGTAACGTATAAAGTATATCTAGGTAAACCTATAAAACTTTGTCTCTCTGTCTATTTTCTACACAAATCTATGACAGATCTAACCCAAATTATGCATACTTTTTCTTTAAGACATGGCAAAAAACAAAGGTCCCATTCCAAATTTCGCTTACTTATTATTTAGAACCTTGCGGAAAACATAGGCACAAACTCCTGTCCCCCCTTGACCCCTCTCCATCACCCATTAATTAATATAATACACTCCAAATTAAATTCGATTCTAACTTTTCCAAAGTTATTCATTAGCACCTTGCAAATTCCTTTCTCCTACACCTCTTGAAATGATTGTGCAACCAAACAATCTATTCCAAATTATATTTAAAGGCAGAAAGCCATCACGAATATTTTTTTGCATAATCACCCTTTAGGAACCTCCAGAAAAAAAAATACCATCCCTTTATTACCCTCTCCTTTCCCATAATATAAATGATTATCGAGAAGTCATTTATTTTAATAATTATACATATACCTATATCTAAGTATAAAATTGAATGTATATCTGTCTGTTAGTCTATTCTCAAACTTAACATTTTGTACCTTTTTTCAAGGATGTTTTGTAATCCTTTTGTATCTATCATTTGGTGGTGTTCCAAAATTTAAAAACAATCGCGCGGATCTGAAACAAAATTTTACACTCGTCTACTACTCTCCCGGATATTCCATCCACCTCCTGCCTGGATTGAAATGGAAAGATAGTTAATAGACTTAGCAGAATGGTATTCCTTCCCCATTCTCCAAAACTCATTTTCAAATAAACTTGTTACCCAGGTGACGCCAGGTACGTATTGTTAGCCATACGTAAGTCAATGCATTAAAATTTTAACACAAATAAGTCAGATTGACTCGTGAGAAGTTACAGTTTATGGTATATTTTTACGATTTATGCTCATTTGAAGAATGTTATGATTTGTTCACAAATTTTAATTCACACATGTTGTGAATGCGAACACGATATACATATGTGTCGCATCAATATTCTTATTATCCTCAAACTAAGCCAAAAGCATATGCTATGAAAATATAACTAATTTACTGGTGTTCTGAAATGGTACTCGAACCCCCGATCACTAGGCGTGCGTCATGACCACTACACCAATAAGCTACTCGAATACATTAATAAATTAATCAAATGATTATGCCTATTTTGTCTCTGTATAATTTTTCACTTTATTTTCATTTCCCCTGCCTGCATATATCGTTACTAGATATTCTACGCCGGGTAGGGTAGACTGGGGACGGTTGAAACAATTTAACTTTGACCTCATGTTGTGGATTATCTTCAGTATTTAAACACAATATGTTTATACCATTTAGAGGAATATGTATCTAGCTAACAATTAAAAATGATTTGGTGACTATATTGCAATAAATTAAGCTGCAATAACCACATTAAGAAGATAGGGAAATGTGTTTCAATTGACCCCATAGTGGGGTCAATTGAAACAGTAAGAGGGGTTGATTGAAACACTCAGGTATTTTTGTAACAATTTTGTAACAATTGTAACAAGTTATTTATTCAGCCTTAATTATTTCCTTTACTATAACAGTATTTAATGAGATAGTGAAAAATAGGCACTCGTAACATAAAAAAATCGATAGTTATGAACAAAAATATCTTTGACCTAAACAAACTCAAATATTTTTTTAAGCAAGTGAGTTTTAGTGCTCTAACTAATACTAATCTTAACAATTGGCATAATCAACATTATTAAATTGGGATATTAAACTTCAACAAAATATAATGGAAGTAAAAAGAAGTATTTAGTCTCATACAAAAGTGCTTGTTTCAATCATAACAATGTTTCAATCATAACAACGTCCTTTACTCCCGACCTTTAAACATTTCTGTAAACACACAAGAACATTGTATAAAATGCAATAATATTTAAATAAATAAGTGTGTATGTATTTAAGTACATTAAGTATTGTATATTACAAGATTTTAATAATTTTATTTGACTTGTATCAAAGTGATCGAATATGTAATATTCCATATAAGCTACTGTGGTGAAAGCCTAACGTTTTATAGAAAATAATTAGAAAACATGGGAAAACCAAGTTTAAATTATACTCCCTTTCTCATTTACTAGTTGAAACAGGTTTCGTGCCTACTCCAAGCGTCGGGCTCGAGTCGGGCGACGCTACGAAAATGAGTAATAAAAACCGAAAAAAAAATCCAAAATTATACTAAGTATAATGATCAAAAAAGAATTAAACGAAATTTTTTTAGATCATTTTCATCGTCGCCACGAGTCTGCCTGCAAAGTTTCAGCTCGATTGGATAACGGAAAAAAGGTTAAAAATCGATCCAAAGTTTTTTCGGCAGACAAGCGACAAGCAGACAAGGCGACAAGCAGGCGCTAGCTAAAAGAAAGAGAATAAAAATGAAAATTTTGATGTCGTTTATCTTCGTGACTGCCATAATTTCACGCAAAGTGTAAATAATAACCTCTTTTCAAAATTGCTTGTGTGTATGTATTAAATAATAATTAATAAGTGTGTATGTATTTAAGTACATTAAGTACGTAAGTATTTGGTTGTTTTAACATGCAACGTGATAAAACGACTGAGAAGCAAATCTTTAAAAAAATACCATCAAAAATTTCTACTAAGCTATCTAAATCTTTTAAAATTTTACAAAAAAAAAATTATATAAATGAAATCAACACTAAAAATTATATATCAAAAGTCTAACATTAACGTACCGTTTGGAGCACTTTCTTTCTTTTTTATATCTTCCTAATGAGACGTGGTCTACATTAAACATATCAGCATCCTTTCTCAACGATTTTCCTATCAATACTTTTTCATATGCCTGCTGATATGCAAACATGTTTTTTGAATTTCTGTTTTGTAATGTGAGTCCGTTTCCTAGGCATCTGAAGAAAAAAAGTAAATAGTTTTTGTTCCACATTTTTCTGACATATTTTCGCTATTCACGAACTCAAACCATAGCGCTTACGAAAACTGGCACGAGAACTGTAATTTTTATACAAACAAAGTCAATCAGCTAATTAAGTACCAGTTTTTGTCGACCATCTTTGCTTTAAATATATACTGATGGCTAATGCTGCCCTCTGGAGCCGCTTGAGTTCGCGAATAGGTATAATAAATAAAATATTTGGAAATTTTCGCTATTATTTTTATCTACTCAAAGGTTTTTGTATTCACTTTCATGTTCTCTCAAATTAAAAAATACTAGTGGACGATTGAAACGGTTCAACCGTCCCCAGGTATGTTGTTTCAAATGTCCTCATGCGACGTTACCTTCTTTAATCTCAAAAATATGTGTTTTAAATCTGAAACTACGATAATCTAATGGAATAGGAATACTCTTAAATAGCTAAATAAAACAATAGAATTAGAAACTTGGTCAAAACACAACAGTAAACAAGGTTAAAATGGAAAATTAGAACACACTAAATACTCACATTTGGGTGCAAAATTCTAAAAGTCTTCATAGGCACGACTACGTTGTTTACTGACTCGAGAGCAATTGGCAGTAGATTCATACATGTCAGACGATGTGACAAGTGCAGCGTCACATGCCTAGGTACCGTGGTTTTCAAAATATTTGAGGTGTTTCAACCGTCCCCAGTCTACCCTACAAACCATAAATAAATATAACAATGTGATATCTCTGGACGGAAATCTTTTGATCATTACTCGAGGGTCATACCACTGGACCAGCGAGCACGTAGAGAGACGATATTATTTACAAACTCAATTAAAATGATTCCATCACACACAACTTGACAAAGAACGGCTCGCTTAGGACAGAAGGCCGACCGCTTGAAGAAGATCCTGGATCAATGATTCGACACGTTTCCCATAGATGGCACTCTGTTGCCGTAAGTGCCAATTATAAAGGGAGAAAACCGCGGGAAACCTTTAAAGATGGCCGCCCTTCCGGCACGGTTTGAACAACAATTTCAAAATGGCGAAACTTTTCCACTTTGGCCAAGAATTTCGGAGGGGAATTTCTGAGAGGGGGGACAAAAATGATCGGCTCTGTCCTGAGAATGAGACGAAGAGAATGAAGTATTATAAGATAAGTGTCTTTTAGATTATTTCCCATTTTTACTTTGTTTTCTTGTGTTTGTAAGTAAACTAAGACCAATCTATCAACGGGCGCGAAAGACAAACAATAGATTAAGATAAAAAATGTAACAAAGTTAAAATTAACTAACTTACTTAACGTCGAGAGGATGGAACGCCTTAGTCTTAAGTCCGGACATTGTTGAAGCTTCTAACAGGACCATCTTCCAGAGTCTGGTTAATCCGGTGACGCTAAGTCTAAGCTAAGCGCTGTCAACAGTTGCGCTATACACCTTTCATACCATTTCATTCTTATTCATTCACTCTACATGATCAATCTATTTAAGTGACTTTTTTTAAATCTATTAACTGTGCTCTTAACAACATTACATTATTTCCTAATTTTTTCATTCTTCACTCTATCATAAATGGATTTGTCACATATTTGCCATTTAATTCAAGTGAAAAACTATACGCCATTTAATTTAAGGATTTGTTACTTATATGCCAAAATACTGCGAAAATAATGAAGTGAAAAATTGAAAAAAAAATCAGTAGGTATTCAAGAAGTTGTAAGTTTTAAAAGGTAAGCTACTTACGATTGATATTTTATTTGAAGTAACAATACTCTTAAATCTTGGCTGTATATAATAAATCCTATGTGCCCTTTAGTACATTCTGAGATGAACGAATCAATTTGTCAATTTTTCACATAAATAATGGAGATATACTAAATAAAACATTGCCTTTCATCTGAAAAGTTTGCCTATTAATTATTTAAAATATTTTTTATTCGTTTATCTCAGAATACAACGACGACATGTAAAATCACATAAAAATTGAGGTTGACAAACTGTTCCTTCTTTAAGAAATTGTCTTGAAATAAAAATGTAATTTTATTCAATTAGTGTATATTATAGATATCTCACAGAGACGAAACTGTATTAATTATGGGAAAGTAGGTATAGAAGTCATTTGGGTGTAACAGGACTTATGACCTGTCTTTTTATGGTTGGCTTAAGTGATCACTTTACACAATTGTAACATTCGCCATTTCCACCCATGATAGAATATACCATGCTTATTCATTTTTTGGAAGTTGTATATATGTTCAAATTGCGTGAAACAACTTCCAAAAAATGAATAAGCATGGTATATTCTATCATGGGTGGAAATGGCGAATGTTACAATTGTGTAAAGTGATCACTTAAGCCAACCATAAAAAGACAGGTCATAAGTCCTGTTACACCCAAATGACTTCTATACCTACTTTCCCATAATTAATACAGTTTCGTCTCTGTGAGATATCTATAATATACACTAATTGATTAATAATGTCTCTGTGACATAAATCCAGCACTGTTCTGAAAGATTTGAACAAACTCATAATATTCTGTAATTTTATTCATTCGCGTTCAATTTGTTGACCACAAAGAGTATATGAACAAAAACAAGTAAGTTGATACGTCTTCTATTTACTGACCAGAATGTAGACGGATGGTGTTGACCACTCAAGAACTTCAACAGAATAGAAGACGGGCAGCGTCTTAGCGAGCTGGATGACGGGGATTAAGGATCTGTGTCGAGAATAGGCTTTTTTCACGGAGTGACATTTTTAACTTCTGCGCGGAATTGGGGTGGGGGTGAACTGCCACCCACCTGTCCTCAGATTATTTGATCGTGTGGGTGTACTTCAGATTTTCATTCCTGCATCGTCATCTATACTTTGTTTAAGAAGTTTGATTTTACGATTTGTTTAGATGTGTCTAAACAAATCATAAAATTTAACTTCTCAAATTATGTACACAATTGGCATTAAAAAAATTAAATATTTAACATTCTACAGTCTACACGGTCGTATTTATTTCGAATCTTACAAAATGTACGAATGATTTGATAGTTACTACGTGGTGCCACATTTTAATTTGGAATATATTTTTTATTTAATCTTTATATTTTTGAGTTAGTTATTATTACTATAGCTTCAAAAAAGCAGTCCTACATTGTTAACCTTAAGTGATGATGAGAGAGACTGCCTTCTTGAAACTATAATGGTACTAAATAACTCAAATATTGTGTGTATAGTACAAAGATTAAATAAAAATTATACAATATTGAACTTATAAAATGAATTTATTATATTTATTTAAAAACTATCCGTATCACAACAATGACGGCCATTTTATTTTTGATTTTTTTTATTTTTTATTTTTTTGATTTATTTTTTTATTTAAATTTATACCTATTTTTATTATTATAGTGGTGCCAAGCCTTATACAGCTTGTCGGCACGTTTCTTTTTCATTTTCTTGCTTAAATACGTAGCATATTTATAATTACAGTTTATAAAGGATAAAATATATATAGAAAATAATGATATTATATGAACATAACAAAACTTAAAAGTAAACTTAGTAGTGAGACTAGGTATCAGATAATATATAATAAAAAAAACATGAACATCAGTATGGATCACTGGGATCAAGATGCATAAAAAAATCATGGAACAGCTCAAAGTAGAAATAAAAAAGTAACCCAAGTTTTTATTATACTCCCTTTCTCATTTACTAGTGGAAACTGGTTTGGCGCTTAACGTCGGGCTTCGGTCGGCGACGCGACGGAAGGGAGTAATAAAAAATTTCCAAAATTTCAACATTACATTATGTAATTGATTATTGGTTTTATATTAATTATTCAAAACAAAACAATTAATTGGGAAATCAGTCTTAAATGTAAACTTTTATGTATTTGAAATCGTACTAGTTTGGAAAACGGAATCATGTTTTCAATTTAATAATAATGTGATAAGCTATCATACTTATTTTTAAAACGGAACAATCTGAATCGGGATAGACAACGAAATTATTAATATTTCGATTTGCAAAGATTAAGCAAATATGAACGCGATCGGAATGTCAGACATTAGGCATGGATTTATCAATAGCATTACATTGTTGACTAATAAATCTTTGTTCTTTTTTGTTTCATCTATGTACTTAATGTCAAATATTATAAGAAATCATTCATCTTATTTGTTTTATCTATACACGTTGCGACGAGTTTTAGAGCAAATCATTCATCTTTGTAAGTAATTGAATGTTACGGCGTTTACCTTGTGGAAATCCATTATGAATAAATAATGAAATAAAACAATCAACTTTGTTTTTTTCACTTATATTTAAGCCACTTGTTTCACTACATGTAAAAACATATTTAAAGAAATGACCAAAAATCTTGATTCAAAATTGGTAAACGAATTGTTAAAAATATTAAATATTTGTACAACCCAAAATTATTTCTGTTATTTAGATAAGATATATTGTCAAAAAGATAAGATGTAAAAAATGTTCTTCTGTGGTATAGGTATGTCGACGACATATTTTGTGTATGGACAGGCACAGACAGACAACTACAACAATTTCTCACATTTATCAATACACTACACAAAAACATAAAATTCACAATGGAAACAGAATCAGACAGAACGCTCAATTTTCTTGACCTAAACATAAAAAGAACAAGCAATAACACATTTTCATTCAATATATACAGAAAACCAACATTTACAGACAATATTATACACCAATCTTCACATCACCCAATATCTCATAAAATGGCAGCATTTCATTCTATGATAACTAGATTAATATCGATACCATTAAGCAAAGAAAATTTCCAAAGAGAATTAAAAACAATACAAACAATAGCACTCAACAACGGCTACAAAATAGATACAATACAAAAAATTTTAAATAAAAAAATCCAAAGAAACATAATAAAAAAATATATATACAACTCTTTTACCAAAGACACACACAATAATTGGCGAAAAATACTTTATATAGATACAATATCATACGATATTACCAGAAAACTACCAAATAATATAAAACCAGCTTTTTACACGGACAATACAATCGAAAAACAATTGAAAAATAGTAAATCTAAAAATCCTAACAAATTACATTGTAGTGGTATTTATAAACTAGAATGTGGAGATTGTGAGATGTCATATATAGGAAGGACAGGCAGATCAATTGAAAAAAGATTCAAAGAACATAAAAGGTGCCTCACAAATCACAATTTTTCAGAATACGCCAATCACATTATAGAAAATAACCACACTTTCAGCAATACAAAAATACACATCCTACATAAACAGACATACGGCCTTAAACAAAATAATTTAGAAACACTTGAAATTCATAAAAACATAAACACAACAAATAACATAATCAATAATCAAATACAACCCTTCACATCACCCCTTCTTACAATGTTCCCGATCTCCCACCACTTAGATACCCCCTCCACTTCTACCGAATCCACAACACACACACCAGACAACCATTCCTACATACCTCAGTCTTAATTCACCTGATGAAGGAAACGGACGTTTCCGAAACATGTAGTGAAACAAGTGGCTTAAATATAAGTGGAAAAAAACAAAGTTGATTGTTTTATTTCATTATTTATTCATTCATCTTTGATTTATCTATGCACGTCGTATCATATTTTATTGTAAATTATTCATCTTCTTTGCGTTTTCTGTGGATAGTAATGTAAATTGTTTTCAGATTCAGCTTATTTATTGATTTGCATACATTTATTATCGGTAAATGGTGAAAATCGGAAAGTTTATCAATTTATTGAAAGTTATTATTTAATAATAATAATAATTGGATCATTTATGTAGCGCCGTTTTTGTGAGTAATCGCCTCAAGGCCGCTTATTTGATTTCAATGCTCCACACACTTAGTACAGTTGCCGGCAAACTTCTTGAAATTCTTTGGCGTAGTGCGCAGAAGACAAAATTTGGGTCTCTTTGGTGGAATGGTACATGCGCAAAATTCCCCCCACTACGCCGTAAAATTTCAAGATGTTTGCCGGCTACTGTATAGTAGTTATGTGTTGGTCCTCAAGTTCTTAATGTGATTGGAAGAAATGAAGACAGAAATGTCTTTGATCAGCGTATGGCTAGGTCGATCTTCCGTTGCCGAATTTACCTACGTCGCGTCAATTCGGCAAAGCAAATGGATCGACCGAACGCATTTGTGATTGCAAATGCGTTCGGTTGATCCGTGCAGCGCTTTTGATAAGCGTAGGTATATTGTATGGAAAAAAATGAAGGGGCGTTCCGCCACGAAAGATCGGCGCAGTGTGGCATTGATTTTAGGCTGATGATGACTTTTATAGTTTGTAATTCGTCTCATCAATATTAAAGTGCAAAAGGTACCTTTTTGTTTCCGCGATGACAATGCATAGAATTCATTGATGTGAACAGCGTATTTGACAATATTTTTTTTGAAAAACTCACCAACTTCAGCCATAATCTCGAAATATATATATAAATATTTAAATCACCATCCTAGGTAATTTTATTCCCAAAAAATCAGGTAAATGATAAATTATTCAATAATTTTTTAAAAAATTTCCTTCATCGATTTTTATTAAAAGCTATTTCTTTCCAATGCTGGATTTCTTAGCTCACGCAGTTGAAGACATTGTTGGATTTTTAAGATCTTTCTGTTTAGCAATGACTTAATCTGTTAGTGATTTCTGAAATATTACATTTCCGGTTCCAATTTACACTTTTTAGAAAATATTGAACTAGCCATCGTGCCGTTCCTCCGCAAAGGTAGGAAGAACGGATAGAACGCCACATATTTTGGCTTGGCCACTTTCATGCACAATCATGACATCATGACAATTATACTTTGAAGTTTGTAACAGGGCCGTCCTGCAGGAGTTGAGTGCAAAGAAATTATATTTAAAATGTGATTGTTTTGTTAAAGGTAACATGAACAAATAATCATATATTGTCATATTGATATGCAAAAGAATCATAATGTTTTTGATTTTTTATGAGTATACGATGATTCGTAGATCATAGATCATAGATGTGGCGCATCGGACGTTTTCCCTAAACGGAGCTCTTAGGTGGCCTCTATTACAGTAGCTTCCGCCCGCCTCCAAGAGCTATTCCTTCTTCAACCATAAAACCCTTTACACGCTTTTAGCTTTAACTTGTAACTAGTATATTTTAATCATATTTTGTAAATCTTGCACTAGTTAAAATTGAAAATTGAACAAACTAAGCGTGTGTATCTATTATTGCTAACTCGTGGCTTTCTATCTTAATTGTTACATGCTACCCTATGCCTACACACATACGCAACAACTGATGGTTTTGCTGACCATGCGCATTCAACGCCTTTTCACCGCGGTTTCTTATCCCTTTCTAAACAAAATGCTAACACAGCTGTTGACTCGTCATTACCTGTTAACAAAAGAAGTTCTATAAAGCGCGTAAGACAATAACCGATAACTAAAGGAGTAACTTAAGGAAGGGATAAGAGGCGACGCCACTATGGGATTATTCATTTCTCCAACATCGGATCGGGCGGACACCGCTGCGCCCACAGATTCGCGTGCTCGTATTCCTTATGTTAAAATA
>JADDOH010005091.1:0-21287 GCA_016648135.1 Agrypnia vestita
TCAGTATTTGGCGTGAAACAAGTAACGCATCTGTCACACCTCATTGTGTTAATGTCCGAACATACGTGATGAATTTTTATTTTTGAGAAATAGTGTACGTGCATTAATTTTATGAGATAGGACTGTGATAGACCACTCCTCATTATTTCATAATAATGTTCTCATCTTTGGAAAATAGGTGTTATTGATTGTAAAATGCATAAAAGCACATAATTTGATAATTATTTTGATTGACTTTATTATTAATTTTCACCGGACATTGCACAAAGGATAATGGACAATAATTCTGAAAACATTGGCCATAGCTCGTAGCAGTCATTATAGCTTCCTACATAGCTTAGTAATAAGCAATTGGCTATAGCAATAATGTTAATTATGTATATAGACATGTATATATATAATTAACGTCATTATTGTGTTTTCTGTTTATATAGTCTATAATTTGTGAATAATCTAAGCAAATATCCAAGAACTGTAAAGGATATTAATGTTCAAAAGGGCAACTGTTGCATGATATATAAATAATTATTTAAATTTTATTGTATAATAGTAATAATACTCATAAATTATATAAGTTTGTTCAAATTCACATTTTTGACGAGAAAATTAACAGGCAAGTCGAGAAGTGTCATTATCATTGAATTACGATAAATGTAATATAAGTTTTATAATCAAAATACTAATTTTATATTCCTCATGTGCAGAAATATCGCAAGACCATACCTCGTACTGCCTTTATATTACATATTCTGCCTTTATAAGTATACATATATTTAATTTCATTGGAAAAGTTCAAATACGTTTTTATTAACTTTGTACAAGTTTACATTATGTATATTGTTGCGATATATTGTACATCAAACAGCCGCCCATGTAAAACATTAAGAGATACTTTTTTATAACATATTTGTACAGAAAACAGGCCATTTTACATGACCTTTGTAAGTCAATTATTTTCACATAAACTTGGAATAATTTGTAAATGTTCTTTATCTGATCTGTAAATTGAATAAAAAATATATTATAAACACCAAAAAAGTTGTTTATTTCTTTAAATTTTTTGTTTTATATATTTCTTTATTTAAATCTATCACCATCATTGCAACTTTGTTATAATAATTGTTTGTATTCAAACAATTACTATAATCAAATGAGAATGAATATTTCACTGAAAAAATGCACTAGTCTTTGTTTCAATAAACAGCCCCAGCACCATTTAGCATGGGATCAAAATTTAATGATGACAGCTTGCTACTGGAAAAAATTGTTATGTTTCTGAAGTATTGAAAAATATTAAAATTTATCCTAAAAAATGTGCGAAATAAATTTGATTAAGGTGGCACATTCACTGCAAATCCACATTTCGGCATTTTTAACAAAAATTGTGTTTTTATTACTCATTTATATCAGAATGCATATGCTAGACTGCAATTTTTTAAAGGCAATAACTTAGATAGAACCTTTGCTCTTATATAAAAGTAGTAAACTGAACATTATTTACAATAATTAAGCATATAAGCATACTGGATGCGTTTTCGTACGAAATTAAGTAGTACGTGTACGTATGAATACGCAAGTAGGTACTTCCTGATCTTCGAATTAGTATTGAACATCGCGCACTGTACACGATTTAGTAGTGCGTGTACGCACGTATAGATGCGACGTCCGACACGATCCCGATTTGTTTGGAAATTTTTGCGATTTCGTACGATGGATATTGAAAAATTTGTCAATTCGATGCATGACCACAAAGGGACCAAAGTGATTCAACTGCATGACCATCAGCGTGGATCATGGCGGAGAATCTCTAAAGAACTAAAAATATCTGTAAGTTAAATAATTTGGTTTAATGAAGGTAAGGTATAATTATGTACTTCGAACTTTTAAATATTTCTCCGATGTTATGAGCTCTCGTTGTAACATAGGTATATATGTTTATGTTTTGCCTACTTCATTCACTTATGTATATGTATTTGATGTATCTACTTGGAGAGATTGAAAATTGTCCAAAGTTACCACCTTTAAGAAAAACATTTAAGTCTGGCCTTTCACCTCCTGTGATAGGATATGCTCTCCTGATGACTTCAACGAAAAGTCGAGATTAGCTTCTCAGTGAAATATATGGTTCGTATAAAATAACCGTTTTATTTAACACATAATTATTAGTGAGGGGTCGTCGACGTATTTATCGTCGACGAAACGAGACCGTCCATTTCCATCCATTGACGAGTCGATCAACTAGTTGAATTCGTCAACTTCGTTATGCGGACGCTCGACGGCTCGACCGTTGGCTATTTTTATTACGTTACTTTTTAAAATTTAAAGAAGTTCAATGAAATATAGTTTCGGGGAAAATAAAAACCGGTAGATTTAAGAAGCCGAGATCGATCGAATAGAATATTGATCTTAGAAAAATATCTAGCCGGCCTTTTCGACTGTTAATTAATAATAGTTTCATCGTATAAAATAAAAATATCAAAGTTTGTTAGCCCATAGAAATTTTGCAGCCCTTTCAAAAATAACTGAGTAGATAAAAGCTGATATTTTTTCAAACGATTGTAGTTGTTTCATTAAATTCCTAATTCTATGAGATAAATTTAAATTATCCAAAGGCGTACTTTTTCCAATGATGTATCTGTACAAAAGAAAATAAAATGTAAAATAATTAAACAGAATTGTTTTATTTTATACTGCGTAAAATTGGGAATTCACCGAAATGTCGCACAATGCAAGTAAAAAATAATTTGAATAGCTTATGATTAAGCCTGTCTCACCCTACGCGCGCATTCAAATTTCAAGTCTGTCATAGTATCGTGTACGCAGATCTGAACTCTACGGTGGTGTACTTTAGAGTTGAAATGCAGTTACCCGTCGAGCCGTTTACAAGTCGACAGCGAGAGATGAGAGAAATCAACGGAGACGTTTTGTCTTGCTCTCGCTCGTTGCTTTGGACTACGTTGAATTACGAACGAAGGATTCTTCGTTTAGTCGTCTACGTCTACGAATTCAACTAGTCCATGCGATAAACGTAAACCGTTGACGCGTCGATGAAACGTCAACGGTTGATTTAAACTAGTCCGTCCATTCAACGCCCATCCCTAATAATTATGTCCAACGACCTTAACTCTTTTATATCCATATTTCATTCCAACAATTTCTTGAACTGATATAAAAACTACTTTGTTTTTTGTAAAATTGTTTTAAGTCATCTGTATAAAATTACAAACTTGTAGCTGTTCATTCTGCACCAGCTAAGGTATTTGAAATGGTTGAGACAAATCTGATAATTTCTGGAATAAACGATTTATAACTTTGTGGTGTAAAATAAAATACACACATGAACATATCATGATCGTACGTCAGTTTTACTCAGAGATCACCATTGCACATTTCCAAAATAGAAAACGCTCAACTTGCAAGTTCTTTTAATTCTCACCCCAAACACACACCCCCCACCCCACCTTTGGCCATCGCGGTCTAGCCTTACTATTATAAAATTACTATAAAAAAGCTCAGAGTTGAAAATGCTAATATGTATTCAGCCAGGTGTTGATTAATACTACGTCAAGATCTCTAGCCAACCTGAAAAATCCATGCACTTCATTTTAATGCCTCGAATATTCTGATCTGTGAGTTGTACTATCGTGAACTAGTCAGTTTACTGAGGAAAGGCGTGGTGCATCTCGCAGT
The DNA here is from genome assembly GCA_016648135.1 of Agrypnia vestita. Taxonomy (NCBI): domain Eukaryota; kingdom Metazoa; phylum Arthropoda; class Insecta; order Trichoptera; family Phryganeidae; genus Agrypnia; species Agrypnia vestita. The sequence continues at coordinate 3,691 of JADDOH010005091.1, forward strand.
TTCGCCTCTCATTCTTTAACAAATGATTTGAGAGGCCAATTCTCACTTTGCAAAATCTTACTTACTTTGCATACAGTTTTTTGGAATTCCGATTTTAAATGACGAGTAGTCACCCCACAATTTGATCTTTGTTACATTAAATGAAGAGGTACTCACCAGCGAGGTTAAATAAGAGAACCTGTCGTCACTCATAGAGACCTTATGAAATGGATAGAAGTGATAAAATTCATTTGCGTCAGAGGGGGGCATTGTCACTGTTATCTTCACATCTTCGATTCGCTTTCTGTGGTCTCGTCTTCGATATGTAGATGCGGCGCGTCAGTGTATTCAGATAGTATATTTTATCAAAAAGAAAGGTGAACATGAGAAAATAAATTTAAACACTCTTAATATACATATTTTATTTTATTTCAACAGAATTCAAGTACATCTATATCACAAAAATCAATTTTATCTTATATAGGCCATAAAATATATAAGATTATTTAAATTGTCAATAACAACACACATTAACACAATAGTTGAATAAATTATTTTTAAATAAGCACTAACACAAAAGAGTTGAAAAATGGCAAAATATTCCCTTTTTTTTTGTAATCAAATACAAAATTAAATTATTTTACGCCTAAACTAACACATCAATAATACTTTAATGTTGAGTGGGTAGTTTTGTGTATTTATATGACTTTAATCTAAAAAAACATCTTTTAAGATGTTCAATGCGATACGTAAAATCTTAATGTTATAGAATGGTTATAGAAATTCTACAAAATGATATAATCAAAAGTAATTTTATATTAATTGTTCAAAATTAATTTAAGCTCAATGATGATAATAAACCTGCTCCATTTAAAAATAACTAATTGTAGAAAAATATATTTGATATAGAGATGGATGTTTTATGTAAGTGTAATTAATGTACACATATATGTATGTATCAAACTTATGTAAGAAAGGAAGCAGGAGATAAGTCTTCAAAAAATATATAATTAAGACATTGAAGCAATACAAAAATACAAGCACAATAAATATAAAATATACTATTTACCATATATGTATTGGTTGTTAATCTTTTGTGGAATTTTATTTGTTGCTGACGTAACACACTTTCTATCCGCGATAAATATCATGGACAGTAAATCTGTAATGTAATCCATCAAACAATGTTCAATATGATCAACATACAGAATGAACAGAGATACACGACGTATATATTTACAGAAATGACAATCTTCAAGTAAACTTTTCCTTAAAACTTTTCTACTTGTACTTGAAACATGAAGTTTTTTTGGTATTTAGGAGAATAATCAAATGCATGTTTAGCTTTCAAGTGTAATTTCATTCAGCATGGTCCCTTGAGTGGCTAAAACAATACAATAATGTTGGAATAGCTGTGTCAGCAGCTCTCCCTCGTCCAACATCTCGATAGCCTCCACGCGGCGACGCTCAGTTACGGGCAGTGCTTTCCAAACTGTTTCCATATCCCAAGCGCGAGCCATTGTCCATCCAGTTGTGAGAAATCTAAAATTTTTTAGCAAAGTCAGTATAATATGCTTAAATAAAATAAAATAAATTTTGGGGTAAGTATTTTCATTCCTAATTAGGTGATTGAATTGTAATATATGAGTTTAATGCATATTATAATGGTAGGCTTAAAAATTAAATCCTAGCCGGTCTCAATTTATTATCGTTATCGATAATTTGAACTCTTTTATTGATACTGCCAATATCTGATGACACCAGTGACGTGCAGCGCATACAAGCAATAAAAGCTGTGCATTAATAAGGATTCTGGGAAACAAATATTAATTAAATAATCCTTATCTTAAGAAAAAGTTGATTTAAAATTCTAGCCGTAATTCGTCCTACGGCTAGAAGTTTTATTTCCGAAGATTCTGTTTAACGTGTTGTGTCTGTTTTTTCTGATTTAAAATTCTAGCCGTAATTCGTCCCACGGCTAGAAGTTTTATTTTCAACGTTTCTGTACCTAACTTCATGTCAATTATTAATTTATCTCACTTTTTTGCGCCCAACAAATTTGTTCCATTGATCAGATCAAGATCGAGAAAAAACTCATTCAGAACCATGTATTTTGACTTATATCTATGTCAGCGAATTTTTTGTAATAGACAAGTAAATTTTTCATGGAATAGCGTGTTTCTTCGAAATGTCCTAGCCAGGTGAGAACTGCCCGCAAGTCACTTGCAGAAATGATATTTTTTACAAATTACACCCAAAACTTTTTGTGTGAATTCTATGGTGAATGTAAATACCATCTGTCAGATCATATTGATTATTATTTACGACGATATTGCCATCGATGATATTATAGGAGCCAATGGCCACCGTTTATAGGTGGGTATGTTGGTGTGGACCTGAGCGGGAGACGAAATCTCACAACCACGCGAGTGGTCGCCCTTTCACACCCTAAAGCCCCATATATTTTAATACTGCGGTATTTATTGGGTGTAACGGCTGCTGTGTGTATACATTGTTCCGCACAGGAACACGCAAAAGATAGTATGGTTCCACGTGCCCAAACTCGAAGAAACGCACCGAAAGTTTCAGATGGCAAAGTCGTATAAAACCAATCTAGAAACGCCGGTGTAGTAGAGGTTGCCTTAAAAGGGCCAAAGAAGATCCAGAGAAAGTCCAAGTAGTCAGCAGGGTCGTTGTAGGTAGAGAGAAATGAAAGACTGGTAAAAGTAATCCGATAGGCTCTTAAACCATCTTCAGGAGTACTGAATTGTTCGCCGTTATGAAACTGTTTATATAGCCAAATTACAAAATCCCCTCCATAACTCCATCGTAAAACAATCAGCCAATCACAAAGCTTGCTTTGCTTACGCCATCTCTGAGTGAATTTTGGTACTAATCAGTCTGACGATTGGCTGCGGAGATCGGCAGAAAGCACTTTGCTCCGACATAAAAAATCGTAAAAATGGTTTCATCGTCTTTTTGAGACGTAAATCATGTTAATTTATACAAAACTAAACCTTGCTGATAATCTAACATAGTCTATGGGACCCGCAAGGTAGTATTAACAGAGTTATTACAAGTTATGTACCGAGTGCAATCGGCTAGTTTCATTAAATTAAAAAAAAATAGTTCTTAAACAGATACATGAATTTATGTGTAACAATTACGAAGTATATTTTATAAGGCGTCTTTTGACTATAATTTGATGAGTGAACAATTAATATTACGTCAGTTATAAACAATTTTATCAAACAAAATTCCCCCTACGTTTCTGATGTAATTTGTAGTCGTAAATATATATTTTTTGTATAGATATTTACTGGAAGAATACAATAAAGAAAGTTTTAGTTTAATTGGACTGCTGTAGCGGCCATTATTCGATTTTGACTGAAAGTCATCTTTTTCGGCACGGTATCGCTCGGCCTGTGGCGTCGCTATCAGCGATTGCGCTCATGTTGAGCGTAAACGCTATCAGCGATTGCGCTCATGTTGAGCGTAAACGCTATCAGCGATTGCGCTCATGTTGAGCGTAAACGCTATCAGCGATCGCGCTCATGTTGAGCGTAAAAGGTCCGTTTCAGGGCCACTATTTTTAATTTTCCTTTTTATGTTTTCTATGTGTTTTTTGACTTTTCCTGTGTTTTTAATAAAAATTATTTTTTGAAGAATTTTTTAATGTTTAATTTATATTTTGTGTGTACGGTGCTCCACGCACTGTTTAGTAATGATGCTCCTCCGCCAGTCTACGCCCAGTCGGTCTTGTGCGACTAGATTCTGATTTTACGGGCTGGGTTCCCGTAAATCAGATGCAAGCGATATGGGGGCGGTCAGTCTGCAGCCTGCCGCCCCAATTTAATCTTCAGAATACCAGCCGGGCGCACCCATTTGGCTGGTTCTCGGAAATGTATTGACCATACCAGTCTAAATTATCACGCCTCGTGAGCGGGTCAAATTCCAGAAATATTTGGAAAATATTTTGATTTCCATACTAACCATATGTCAGTCAAAAATGCTGCGAACGGCCGATTGCTTTGAAAAGCGCATCATCTATCGCTTTGCAAGCGATTTACTCTCTTTATTAAAAAATAAAAGATGTGACAAAAATCCATAAATATTACATTGTATATGTCAATATTAAATCTATAATAATAAACATTATTCATAGAGTCCAAAATATAGTGTGTCACATAAAGTCTTTTATTTCATCTGTTTACATAAACATACACAACTGGCATTGTTTCGTGATGACGCCACCGTCCCACGGCGATCGTATCGAACTTCTAATTCCTGTCCGAAACATACATATTTCATTCGTACTTACAGTTTGGTACTCAGCCTTACTCGGAACTACCGGGTCGATGTGGGTGAACTTTTCGGTGCATGCAATAAGACACTTACGTGAGCGAAAAGGCTAACAACAAGTTTATTCAATAAAAATACAAAGTTATTATTATGTGGCGGTGTTAGTTTGCGACTCTACTTTACGCGGAGCTACATTGGGTTAGTTGAATATAGGGACGCGCAGCTTGATTTAGGTTTTGCAACAATAGAACTCCCGGTGTAAGGAATACGTTTCAAGAGCTGTACGCGCTGGGATGACTGGGTCTGGAATACCGTCGCTTCTTTTGAGCTCGGGTTGGTTGACGTCAGCGCCCGTGGACGGCAGATGTCGCTCGGGGCCGGTTCCGCCACAATATCATAAAATGTTTGATTTATTTTCGTTAAAAGAAACGTACATCTGAAATTAGTATTATTCCCGATTTAATTATACATAAATCATCTTCGAAATATATTGAAATTTTTTGCGGTATTACCTGTATATAAAATATTTATTTATTTAGAAAATCTTGTTTAGTGCAGTTATTTTTGTGAATTGAACTACTCAAAATAGTTAATTGTAGACAGTTAATTTTTTTTTTTTAAATGTATAAAACCTTATAGGTATATGCGTATACATATTTTTTTAATATAGGTATTTAGTCGGTCACAGCATAACCTAAGTTTATGCCCACTGCACGCCACTGGATGACACTTGATATTTTCGTTCATTTTGATATTGAATTTAGTGTTTGATATTCTTCTGAAAATTAAGCTGTACTGTAATGTACTCTATTATTAAATATTTTTTATCTAATGTTTTATGCCATTAAAGCGGCACATTCACGGCAAGTGCATATCTCAGTGTTTTTTTATGAAAATGTGACTTTTTATTATTCATTTATATTAGAATGTATATGATAGACTGCAATTTTTTTAGGGCGATAACTTAGATAGAATCTTTGTTCTTATATAAAAGTTAAAAAAGTGAACATTATTTACAATAATTGTTAAAATATAAGCATTAATCGACAGTCCGTGGCCAAAAGAATCATTTTCAGTTCAAAATCAATAGATTTTGAATATTTATGTGTACACAGAATATATTTTCTTAGGAGTATAAACCTTATATATAAATCTTAGGAGGTATTAAACCGTACTAAAATAATTAAGATATATATTATGTATTAATCTTCAAGTTTGTGTTTACTGGGGTATTATGCCGTGTTGTTACGACCTTTCGGGCCGACGTTTCGGATCCCATTGCAGGGTCCATCATCAGGGCCGATGTGTTGTTTTTCTCGACTTGACTATATCTATGGAATAAATTTGTTGGGCGAGATAAATGAAGAGTTGACATGAAGTTAGGCACAGAAAAGTCGGAAATAAAACTTCTAGCCGTAGGACGAATTATGGCTAGAATTTTAAATCGGAAAAAGCAGATACATCACGTTAAACAAAAACGTCAGAAATAAAACTTCTAGTCGTAGGACGAATTACGGCAAAGCTACTAATGCAAAGTTTTTTTGCTTGTATGCGCTGCTCGCCACTGATCAGAAGATATTATAGAATTATTGTCTTGCAACCAGCCCTTCTATAAAGACAGATTAATTTTAGAACACTATTAATAAATGCATAAAGAAGGCACTGCCTTCAATCTACACTCAACCAGTAAATTATTTAAATTTTGTCAACGGAACAAGTCGAAAAATTGGATCGCATGCCTTCTGCCGCACACGCGCATTGTATCTGACAAGTTATTTTTCGATAAACATATTATGAGAAATACATATAAAAAAAATTACACAAATATTAATGTTTTTTAAATTCTGTACAAAAAACATTTAGAAATCAACTGAAATAATACATTTTAATGTAATGTATTTTGACATTTGCAGTCGATTGGCTGCATAGAAATTTTGTATTCGTATATGTCATTGTGCCGGCATTGATGGTAGTATCAACAGGACGTCAGGACGCATCAGTACGCGTCCGTCCTGATGAACATACAGTGGTATCGAAACGGTAGACGTAGAGTTACTCCAAGTGATCAAAAAAAGTTCTTTAATTAATTAAAAATAATGATTCTTTTAAATTCAGCCACTACGTCAAAAGCACAATTGACATATAACTATTAAAATAAGCCTTCTGGGACTCAAAACTAAACCATAATAGTTTTAGTTGCCCCCATAAATCTAAATTTATGACATAACTTTAAATTATACAATTATAAATTTGGCAAACTCAATTTTATAATTTGAGTTCAACATCTCCAACCTTTGTTTTTGTGTTTCCAATGAAGTGCAATATTCAGCTCCAGCCAGAGGACATCCACGGGCACTCAAGTTATTCAGCATTACATCTCCAAACTTATCATTCAAGTTTACTTGTTCATAGCTTATAATCATAGAGTTGGGAAACTGAGAAGCAATATATGTTATCAGTTGCTGGCATGGTTCAGGCTTGAGATACACGAGAACGCACTCCGCAAGGAACAAGGTGGGCAAATCATGAAGGATTCCTGTCCTCTCCATTTTCCTCTGAACCTCAGACAAGCAGCGAAGGTCACAGCCCATCAGGTGATAACCATCTGCGTGTAGATCTCCTTCCCTGATAATGACTTCACCATCTGCAATGCAACAATTACATTAATAATAAATGATTTTAATACAAATAAACACATGACAAGAGTATTAAAGCAAACAAATGTACCTTCAGCATGAATTTTGTCGAGCAAGACTTTATTTTTCTTTATGGCATGACTTTTCCTTGCTGTGACACTGGGAAAATCCATCTCAACAAAATTGCTAACAACTTGCTTCAAATCATGTAACCTCCAGTAGAGAGTATCAAAACCACATCCCAAATTGACGATTTGACAGTTACTTCCTGTAACCTGGAAAATATTGAACAAATTATGTGAGCCTTTGCAAAAATTTTTTTATAAAATTTTTTGATTTTTCGCAATGACCTGACTTTAGTTTTCATAGCATACATCACATATACAAATAGGTCACATGTAAACACGAAGCAAACACGAGTAAAAACAAAACGAAGACGAACAGTGACCATAGAAAATAAACAAATTACATTGACAAACACCATAGAATATTATACTTTATCTATAATTCCTGCGCAAAGTGACGTCAAGTGAATCATTTTTCAAAAAAAATGTGAATGAAAACATTATCCCGCACTATACATACTGAGTTACAAAATATAATTTATTTTTTTTATCTATTTCATATATTTTCATAGATATCTGTAAAATGTGAAATTACCCTATTGTTGAGAATGCACTGAAAGAAAATGAGAGCATTACAGAAGAAGAAAGACAAACATCTAATACAGTTAAACAAAAGGATTTCAAGTTTTAACATTTCGTCAAAACAACAGTTTTGAGAAAAACGCATTCAAAGTTTGAAATCGATTTTCCAACTACAGGAAACAATATTATTGCTTTCCGAGTAAATGATAATATTCTAATTTTTTATTACGTCATTTGCGAGAGAAAAATTAGAATTACCTAGTACCGTTTTTTTTTATTTTTATATTAAAGTTTGATAAAAATTGACGATATGACAAACATCAGCGACATTGCGATGAAAACTGACGATACGACAAAATGGAACTGAAATATTGGTTGGTGTTTAAAGGAAAAAAGATGTAATTTAAATGTTTTTTATTACTGTTCGATTCAAAATATAAGGAAAAACTAATTTTCATTCGAAAATATATATGAGAATTGTAATGATTTGATTAAAGTACTCTTCAACTTAATTTAACCCTTTCAGACCTGGCTAATACAATCGTGCGGGTCCATCAAATAACAAAAATCTCCTAAATTTCCGCAGTATACCGGCTCGCATCGACCGTGCGGGTCATAGGAGTACAATATTTGAATTAATTTCGCGAAACTGCGAAAATTTCGAAGCGTTTACGAGATTTTTGTTATTTGATGGACCCGCACGATTATTAGCCAGGTTTGAAAGAGTTAAGTGAATCATTTATGTGAAACTTGACAAAAAAATATTAATTTAAACAATAGAAATACTATAATAAATGTTAATTTACAAGACCAGGGAAACTTTTTACCGGGGTAATAATAAAAAAATATAATAAAGGCGAAATCAATGATTTTTAAGTAAATTTTCGAAAAATATTTTATCAACCGGTGGCATATATGAAGAAATCATTGATGCAAGATCACATTGTTTTTCCTCATTTAAACCCTTAAAAGTCACGCAAATTAAAATAATGAAAATTTTTAAAGGCTTTCCACGTCTAAGATTTTTCTATGTTTTTTTGTAATTTATTATTTCCACGTCTATATTTTTTTGTAATTTATTATCTACGAATGATGTCGAATCCATGTTCGTCTTATACTTAATGTTAAGAATATCATTTTGTTCTTAACTCAATTTCTTTACTTGAGTATATGGAACAAAGGATAGCCTATCACCACCAGCACTGTAATTCAATAGAACTAACTTTTTTTGTAATTTTCGTATGAACATAAGATGAGTTGATAATACATACGACAAAATAGAACTGATCAAACAACTAAATTTCAGCACATACTTCAAAATGGAGTTCTATACCAACGAAACTAAAGTAGGTACGATAAAATGGATTGGAGCGATTTGTAGAGCAAGTCTCAAAGCCTTACACCATCACAATAAGTCAAAAACGACGATTTTGACCTTACGACAAGATAGAACTGGGGTGACGATTTGTTTGGAGTGGGTGGTGGAAAGCAATGTGGATCCCCACCAGATTATTCTTTTGCACCAATTGCATGATAAAGCATATCAAAGCCATGCAGAAGGTGCTTGTCAGAAAAAAATTAAGATTTTTATATCAAATATGTACATAACTAAAACATACATAACTTCTATGCCTTATAAAATATGTATAGTGCTTCTTATCAATCTACAATCTGCATAAATTTTGTTTTATTTCTTAAAGATTCCATTAATATGAAAATTCGTTAAACAGGCTCAGTTTTTAATTGCCGGATTATAGGAACCATAATGTAATTGTACCTGGTTATTTGGAAAACATTAATAACCTTGCAGGACTATATTTCTACCTTGATTATGAGTCGAAAATGTTCAAGCAGCCTCGACCCAGGGTTCGAAAAAATCCGATTTTTATATTAAAAATAAAAAAATCGGATTTTTTGATATATATCTGATATATATCAAGAATTGGATATATATCCAAACTTTTTTTCGCCTTTTTTGCATATGTCGATTGATACAATCGAAATAATTAGGAAATTTATTTTGTACATGAATTATTATTTATTAAATAAATGAATTGCATACTGAGAAAAGCAATATGCAATTATTATATATAGGTTATAAAGTTTCTCTTTCTAATGTAATGTTATTAGTATTTGTTTCTTTGTGTGAAATAAAAAATGGATTATATGAATCAAAATAAACTAAAAAACAACCGTAGCACTTTATAAAATACAATTAGCGCCATTTAGTAACAACCGCAGATATAAAAAATACCTGTAGCACTTTTTAAAATACAACTAGCGCCGTCTAGTAACGACCGCAGATATTAAAAAAATAACTTGTAGCAACTTTTAAAATACAACTAGCGCCATCTATTAAACGACCGCAGAAAGTTTTTTGGATATATATCAAAGATAAAAATCAAGCCATAAATATTGTGATATATATCATGATATATATCCTCGAACCCTGCCTCGACCTATAATTATATTATGCTAATATTGAAAAAAATGCAAACTTTGATGTCGCATATCTCTGTAATATTAGGTTGAGATTGCTTGAACATTTTCGACTTATAATTAAATCATGAATCTACCTGTAACGTATTGTGGACTCGCCCGGTTACACCCTTTATATTTGTACATATTTGTTATAATATGTACACGTTAGCGATTTTTTCAAATACACTGTTAGAAATTTATTGTTTCAGAGGTAAGTTTATAGAACTCCATAATCATATATTTGGAAATAAAAACAGTTGTTTTTTTAAGTTCTACCATTTTAATTTTCTGAGACTTATTTAAATATTTTACGTTGAATGTTGAATGTTAAATATTATCAATATAAGGAGGGCATTCAATCAATCTAATGAGACCATTATCAATCTAAATATTTTACATTCAAAGTTGAATGTAAAATATTTATATTAATAATGCCCTCATAAGGCGAAACATGTCTCAGAAAATTAAAAAGGTAGAACTTAAAAAAACAAGAGTTTTCATTTCCATATGTGTACTCTGTTACACTCTATGTTCTATTCTGATCTCTATACCATGACCAATCAATTCCAATGACATTGAACTTGTATAATCCTCTATAAGTTAGGAAGGTGTTTAGAATAAGTTTGTTGTTGTGGAGTCTATTTGAGTAATTTTAATTTTATTTATTTTGGTTCTTATATAGTAATGTTTGGTTTAATTTTAAAGAAAATCATGAAGATATAAATAGTATAGTTTCTTCCAAAGTTATTCTGTGGGTTACTCAGGCAGAATATCGAAAAACTTTGCTTTTATTTTAATATAAGAGTTAAGTAATAAAAATCGAAGGAAACTTAAAAAATAGTATTATTTATATTCACACACGGTTATAGTTAACGACACAACACATTGTTTTGGAAAAGATTATACAGATAGGTGCTCTGAATGATTGTGTAACATAAATATAATTTACCTTGAGAAATTTGTCGATGAATATTTCAACACCTTTTACTCTGGCAAAATACCCTCTGTTTATTTCGGGAGCTTTGCGCTCGATATGTTTCACAAAATGTGATATATAATCATCTTGCCAATACCCCTGCTTCACGGCACTCCTTTTGCATTCACTAGCATCGTCGTTTGTAGCTTTAACGGCATCATCACCTGGTATTCTCATAGGAGTATCCATTTTTAAATGAAACACATCATATTCCCGCAGAGCACAATAGAAGGATTGAGAAGGATTCTATCAGATTCTATTTATTTTATTTTGCACAAAGATTAAAATTTGACAGCTTCATTAAATGTTGCCACAGCGTTTCTTTTTTCATTTTAATCAGTAGGTACTTAAAATATCAAAAGTAAAAAAATGAGACAAATACATCAAACAAGCCTTGATGCGTCCGCGACCTGCATGTGACGTTCCGCATCGCGTCCTTTGTAAATTAGAATGTAAGTTTTATTTTAAAATAGATTTAGGTAATTTTAAATTTCGCGCGGCACCACGGGTTGCCACCCCGCACCGCCAGGGGTTGGTAGGGTGCCATTGCGGGTGGGGGAGGCTACCCCCCTCCCCCGCATACACAGAGAGTCGAAGCCGGCGGGCCAAGAACGCCCCCTTGTCTCGTTCCGACCGCCACCGCCGCAACAGCTCGGGCTCCTCGCCCGCGGCCGCCCCTGCGGCGGCGGGCCCTGAGCCGCCGCCACGTGTGTTCAAGAACGCGGGGCGGCGCCGTCAACGTCGCTTGAGGAGAAGGCGGCCTGCAGCGCTCTGGACGGTTCCAGGCGATGGCCGCTTCACCTCGGCGGGCTCCCGAGGAAGGCCTGACGCTTTTCTGCAGCTCGGCCCCAGCAGCGACCGGAGGGGACCGACGTGCTTCCGCGGCCTGGACCACGTGCGCTTCCCGCGGGTTACCGAGACTCCGGCCAGATGCCTCCAGCCGATCGTGGATCCCGCCGCCGGACGCGCCAGGTCTGGACCACGCGGCGAGCCACCCGCGGCATCCAGATGGCGGCCACGAGGGCCTCTGATAGTGGACACGTGTTTTAGTGTGTTGTGATTTTTTTTGTTTGAACAGAATGTGAAAGGACAGGACGGACTTCTGTGACGGTCGAACTGCTGGCGTTTAGGTTAGGATTAGTTATAAAATTAGTAATAGTGCTTTAGAACGTAAGGTTTAACCGTTTTTTTTCATTTGTAATAAATGTATATAAACCCGCCGCAGTGTTTGAAATTCCCGCTCCACCTTCCTTGACAAGGCATCTTATTGATAGACGGAGACGAATTAATAAAACCGCCCTATCAGCCTCAAACCTTTAATATTCAAAATATCCCGACTATGACAAATTATTAACGTAAGTATTCTACAGAATCTAAATAGGAATAATAGTAGACGTACTACATTTACTATGTACATTATATCCTTAAACATATACTGACTTTTCATAATGGAACCACGGAAACGAATCAAAGATTTTGTCTGCTTTACAAATGTTTTACATGACACTTTCAAAATGAATCAACTTAATTCTAAAATGAGAAAAAGTCATCACAAACATCAAAAATTTTGTTTTTGGTGTTGTTGATGACTTTTTCACGGAGGTTTTCTCCTCAAACTTCAAACTACGTACAATAGCCGGCAAACATCTTGAAATTTTTCGGCGTAGTGGGGGGAAGTTTGCGCATTTACCATTCCACCAACGAGACCCAAATTTTGTCTTCTGCGCATTCCCCCACTACGCCAAAAAATTTAAAGAAATTTGCCGGCAACTGTACTGCAGATTTTAAAGTGCACACTACAAACTTCAAATTTTAAATTGAAATGTGACGTTTAATAATGTGAAATTTTTGGCTGAAGTTGATGTAGATTGAAATAATTGACGGAGGTTTTGATGTACATAACGGTCGAAACATTTATTAAAAATATTTGGTACAGTTGTTGAAAATTTTTGGCGTAGAGGGGGAATGCGAAGAAGTCAAAATTTGGGTCTCGTTGGTGGAATGGTACATGCGCAAACTTCCCCCCACTACTACTTCCCCCCACGGCTTCCCCGCCGTAAAATTTCAATATGTTTACCGGCTACTGTACCAAATGATGAAATCTCCGGAAACTGAAAAAACCACCCCTATGGATTTGAAAAAATTTTGTAGTAGTACAGTTTTAAAGTAGCATTTCTTGTAATTCATTTAGATGCATGCATGCACGCAAAATTTTGTAGTACTACAATTCGGGTAATGTTTTGGTACCTACTACAAATGTAGCGCGCACTTTGTAGTCTTTGAACTGGTAAACATGCGGTCATTCATTTTGAAAAATAGTTTTTCCCTTCGCTACAAATAACAATCTTGTTATTTTCAGAATACGGCCGTTTATATATGTTACAGCGAATTTGCATTTTTAGTGAGACTATACTTTCACTAGTAAAAATGTACTTTTCCCGGTCGGGCAGAGTGGGGGCAGTGAAAACATCTAAATCAACGAATTCTCAGATTCACTACACATAATCCGTGAAAATACATTACTCAAAGCATAGACAATATATCGGTGAAACCATCAATTTGTACACGTAATTCTTAAAGCGTAGAAAGTATAAAGGCGGCACTACACTAGGCGATTTTTATTCATTTTGCGGTCCTATTTTAACTCCTAAATTAAAATAGGACAGCGGCACCGCAAAACGAATACGAATCGCGAAGTAAGGTGTCGGCTGAAAGATCGCGCACTCGGGTTTTTTATGATATCTGACGACTGCCGGAACAAAACGAGGTTATGTCACCATGTAAATATTGGGGGGTTAAGGGAAATTTTTTATTAATGAATATGTATTTTGTCAATTAAGTTTATTAAATATGTTTTTTTTATAACAATACAACAAAAGTTTATTTCTTACAAATATAGAAACATAAATAAACATACACCCGGTATTATTAATTTTAAATGAACCTTTAAAAGTGCGTCAAGTAACAAACACTCGATGCGAAAAATACAAAAATCAAAGAGATTCTAAGTCATCATTTACGTTTGAATTCATTCAGATTCTTCCGCATTTCCAATTTTCTATCTTTTTATCAAAAATGTGTCTAATGTCGTTTGCGTTTCTTGTTTGCGCACGTGTAAAGCACGGGTGGTAGACGTACAACATAAAGTGCGCGGTTTTTAAGTTCGCAAACTTACTCGGCTTGACGTCGGTGACAGACGTGAAGCTTGCTCGCACCGTATCATTTTTATGAGTTTAATCGACTGTCTTTTGAATTATAAGATGATCAGAATTTCGTAAGTGTTCGCGATTAAAATTTTAAAAATATATTACGTTTTAGTTACCTACCTAAACTAATCATTGAATATCAAAGACCAGTCCAGAAGTGTGACAGTTCGAGAAACAGAACTATCGCCACAGAATAGAGAATATGCTATCGCTCAAAGGATAAAAATTAGAAATACTGTCGCTTTGTGATGACTTTGGACTAGACTAGTGTAGAATGAGACACAAAACGCAAAATAAATTTTGAAAAACAAGGTCCATGTGCCATTAGAATCTTGTTATAAAATCATATAATGAAGAATTGGTGCAGACGAAACTTTCAACACTTCAAAATGACTATTTTAATAATATCCGTTACCTACATAATGTTGATTTGCACAGAAGAAATTAATAATGCAGTAAGAACCTTGTTCACGCAATGACTTATTAAATTGTTATTCAAGGCCCGGTTGTTTCAATTTGGATAAATAAAAGTTCGTTTAAAAGCATAGATTTTTACGGAAACGGATTTCAGACTTGTCAAATTTAATTTTTGACAGTTCGGAAACCAATAAATTCACTAGTAAGTGCAAGTTAAAATATTGTATTCATTTCTATTGGTGAAAAACTCTTTGAATATGATAACAATGACCTTGAATATACTTTCTCTAAAATGCCAGTGAATGATGGACTCACTAGAAAATCAGATTCACTGTAACATATACATTAGGGATGGGCGTTGAATGGACGGACTAGTTGAAATCAACCGTTGACGTTGCATCGACGCGTCGACCGTTTACGTTTATCGCATGGACTAGTTGAATTCGTAGACGGTGGACAGCGGACGCCGTGGTCGGTGGACGATTCGAGATTATAACGCAATGCAAAGCAACGAGCGAGAGCAAGACAAAACGTCTCCGTTTATTTCTCTCTCATCTCTCGCTGTCGACTTGTAGATGCCATAGACGTCATAGACGGCTCGACGGGTAATTTCATTTCAACTCTAAAGTACACTACCATAGAGTGCAGATCTGTGTACACGAACTATGACTAGAGATTTGAAATTTGAATACATGCGTAGCGCGAGATAGGCTTAATAAGCTATTATCTATTATTTTTTACTTGATTTTTTGTGATGTCACGTGCGACGATTCGGTGAATTCCCAATTTTACGCCGTATAAAATAAAACAATTCTGTTTAATTATTTTATTTTTTATTGAACTATTATTAATTAATAGGCCGGCTAGATATTTTTCTAAAATCAATATTTTATTCGATCGATCTCGACTTCTTATATATTTACCTGAAAAGGGATGCTAAAATTTAATTATTGTGTTATTTCCTTACTTTTCAACTTTAGCATATAAATGATAAACAAACTTGTAGGGAATAAAATTTTCTATACCTAACTATGGTCCTTATTCAGGAGTCCAACATTAATTATTGTATATGTAATATAATCTTGAATTTAGGTTTAATTAATTTTTATTATAAATTCCCTATTTTCAACTTTATAGATAAAAAAATAAATCTATTATAATTTTGTTTACACCACTTTTTATTGGTTTTTTACATGTTTCGGGAACAATGTTCCTTTTCTCAAATTGAGCCTTAAACTAAAGTTGACAAATAATACAGATATATTTATTTATTAATAATGTCACCACAAAGTGAAAGTCTGACTTTGAAAGATGTATTCTTCAATAAATTTCTAGATAACATCTCAAATGTAAAGTATTTTTAAATTATGTATTTATTTATAAATTTATAGATAATAAATAAATGTAAAGGTTTTTATAATTTTATTTAACTTGTATTGAAACGAATGAATTTTTCGTAATCGATTTGAGTTAGTGTAGTGATAGTCCAACGTTTTACAAAAAATAATACTCATAATCAAGGCAGGAATATAGTCCTGCTAGGTTATTATTGTTTTACAAATAACCCTGTACACATGTAATAATGTGTATCTAATATATTTTTTTATACACACATTGCTTTGTACTTTATATTTTTAATTTTTATACTCATATTTTAATGCTAATACCCGATACTTTCACTGCTTACACCTGATATTGTTGTGTATACCTACTTCTTTCTTTATTATATATAGAAAGAAGTATATAAAATATGTAAAAGCCTATAAACAAATAAATAATAAAATATTTCTTTTTACATATAAGCACAAGTAGCGGTTTTACTTTCCCCGAAACTATATTCCTTCGAACTTCTTTAAATTTTAAAAATTAACGTAATAAAAATAACCAACGGTTGTGCCGTCGAGCAGCGTCGCGTCAAACCGTAGACAGTTGACTGTCGTCCCGATGTTTAGATAAACGTCCGCGACGTCCGCGTAACGAAGTTGACGCGTCAACTAGTTGAAAAATTCAACTAGTTGATCGTCTCGTCGATGGATGGACGTGGACGGTCTCGTTTCGTCGACGGTAAATACGTCGACGACCCATCCCTAATATACATCTTTTCTCACATTCCATAGACAATCGATAAATGCTTGAAATTGCTGTCGCTGCCGCCAACGGCGCGAACCGTCGTGTGGTGGTTTTCATTTTGAAAAGTAGTTTTTTCCTTCGCTACAAATAGCAATCTTGTTATTTTCAGAATATGGCCGTTTATGGGAATCTTTTTCAATCTTTTCTTACATTACATAGGCCCGGTTGTTTCAAGTTCGATCAAAGTAAGCGGAAATACTGGCTTAAGCTGAGCTTAACCTCAAGGTCACGCGAAATCTCGAAGAATTGAGTTGTTTCAAATTTTAAAATCGGATTAGGGGTGTTGCAATTGTGTAAAATAAAAATCATAGACAAATGCACGCCAAAATAATTTTGCATATGGCAGCACATAATTTAAATTTCATTTGACAGCAACAGACAGCAAGCAGATCAAAGCAGATGTTTTGAAACATGTCATCAACGGTTTGTTTTACTGAAGATTTCCACAAGAAGATGAAAGAAGAGTAGTGGGCCGCATTACGCAACTAATTTAATGTTTTGTTGCTACTGTCCAACAGATTTTCGAAGTAGATTCGAGAATACGATGAAAAGCGCCAGGAAGGTTAGTTATTGACGAAATTAAATGTTATCTTACCTATTTAGTGTTTGCAAGAACAATATGTTTTTATTTGATCTGTATTGTATTTCTTTAGTTTTTCTGTTTATAACCTTTTCTTTGTTTGCAGGTAATAAGAAAAGTGAATCCAGAGCCTACGACTGATATGCAGAATAAATTATATGTGGTTCAGTTAGATATTTTCAAAACCCAACTATCTAAAGAATCGACAGGAAATTCACGAAGTTGTTTTGGAAAGGCATAATG